>JARTUT010000192.1:0-37194 GCA_030674115.1 Micraspis discolor
TTAGAAAGAATGCTAATGTAAATAAACACGGAGGTGTTTATTGCCTTAAGACCGATTAGGCAGTTCCGAGAGAAACGGAACAGAGAGCATACGTCCCAGCTCAGGGATACAAGGCCGCTTATTTTTATTCATTATTATTTTCATTCCATATTGGAATTATTAAATGATAACTATTACGAATTTGTTTAATTTCTAACAATAGACACCTAAAAACTCTTTCTGTAAGTGTAAACTCAAGTGCCGAATATTGTGTACCTATTCTTATCTGTGAATACATAATTCTATTGTAACTACAAACTTGTTTTATTCACCTTGCAAACATCTTTTCTACTGAAGATAATTTTGGATCTACTGTTATAGTATAACCAGCGACTCAGGAAGTCCGCTGCCCTTCATTAAGCGGGTGATTATTATTATTTCTAATTTTGTACCCGCACATATACCCGACTGGAAGATCCATTTCCAACTGAGGTGCTACAGAACCTAACCCATTCGGAATAGAATTTTTCCTGCAGCTGTTTGGCAGTATTATTCCACAAGGATTTTACGACACTTTCATATTGAAAGCCCAGTCTAGCATAATATTATTGAGCTCTGACAAACTTGTTTTTTTCATTTACAAGGTATTTCCGGGCAGCACAGAATTCATCAAACTGTTTCCAAATGTAGGATCATGACTTCACTGTCTTAAGCGGCACACTTTTCTTCACACTTTCCTCAATTGAAATAATATTACAATTCCCAAAACGTTTCGTTTTTATCTACTTTATGGTAAAATACGAAAATAAACTGACAGAACTGCCAAATGTGCTGTTGAAGTTATCGCTAACAACTGCTTGTTTATCGTAACCATGATGACCGCTACTTTCACCAACGGCCAAAGCTATCCGGGCGTATTAATATTCCTGTGCATATTAGGCATTTGATAAAAACAAATTTCTAAAAGTGAAAACACTGTGAGGTTGAGTGTTTTCAGATACAGTTTTTTTCTATTGGTCCGTTTTCAAAAATTGAGCGATTTCATTGCACGATGTAGTATAGTGTTGAATTATCATTAAAATTTCGGTATTTTCAAGAACATAAAAACAAATCTGCTTGAACCGTTTAAACGTTTCATAGCTATATTTTTGAAAAATTTTCCACGAAGGAAAATACAATTTTGAAATTTTCTTAATTCCATTCATAAATTTCGAAGATAATCAACCTGATAAAATATATCACATTCATAAAAACCGATTTGTCACACGTACGTTTGCACGTTACATCTGGTCGCTATTCTGATATCAAATTGTGTGTTAGCCCATAGGCGTACATTTTGTATTTTCTGAACTTGACATTGGCCGTCTTGGTACACGCATTTGGTTTTCTTTGAAAATTGATAAAACACGCCGTAATTTCGCCTTAAGAGCGAGTGCTTTTAACGAAATAAGAACCCTCAAACAGTTAGCCATTGATGCTCAGAAAGATAAAAATCTTTTTGTTAAGCTCAAGGTACGATATACCACGATCGAAGAAATTAAAGATGAGTTCTTTAAGTATCATAATGCTCTCTTGACATCTTTGGCAGCTGATAAAGATAATAAATTGAAGATGAAGACGCTATCAAAAGTCGATTTTTGAAAGTTTTTATGACATCAGATCTATTTACACATCATAATTTGACCAAGATCCTTTCAACACTACTGTCACTACTCAGGCAAACGTACCAGATCATTCAGATACAAGCCACGTTAAACTGCCCAAAATCCAGTTGAACAAATTTTTCGGTGATATCCGTGATTTCCCCAGTTTTAAAGATGTGTTTGACGCTGTAGTGCATTCCAATATTAGCATACCGCCAGTAGAAAAATTCAATCATCTACGATCATCTCTAGACGGTACACTATTGGATTTGATTAAAAGACTTAACGCATCACCAGATAATTATCAGATCGCTTACGAAACCTTGGTGAAGCGCTACACAAATCCTCGAGCTCAAGCTCGCGCACATTGGTTGGAAATAGAGAATTTTCCGACCTTAAAATCTGAGAATCCAACACAATTACGAAAAATATTAGATACTTTCGCCATTAATTTAGAAAGTCTTAGAAACATGAAAGTCGCAATACACTGCGATTTTATTCTAACACATATGCTATTTTCTGGATTGATCCTGACAAATCCCGGGCTTTTGAAAGAGAACATAGATCCACTGCGATACCCGCATATGACACGCTTTTCCAATTTTTAGAAGAATACTGCAATGGTTTGATCAATTTAAATAGTTCATTGTATGCAAAAAATTCACCAAATAAATCTACGCCCCTTATTGATAACCGAAAAAGGAAATCCTTTATGACGCAAACAAAACCCCGAAGTCCTAAATGTGTTATATGTCAATCACATCATCCGATTTATAACTGCTACAAATATTTAGAGAAATCGCCCAGAGCGGCACCTCTTTTGTAGGAATCATCATTTATGCTTTGGCTGTTTAAGTAGTTTTCACGACCTTAAGAATTGTAAATCGGCGTCATCCTGCCGAAAATGTAATAGTAAAACTCATCACACCACTTTGCATTTCGATCGTGAAAGTAACATAATCGACGCCAATGCTTCTCTTCAGAAAGCCCGAGAGTCGAACCCAACCTGTCCCCTACAAGAGTGGTTACGTGCGCCCGCAATTCCCCGGTCCTATCGAGACCACAGACCAGTAATCTATAGACGGTTCACGCCAATCTTAACCGATGAAGACGAATGTTTGCGACATCTTAAGTCTCGTATCGGTACTAAATTGCAAAGCGGGAATTTTGGCGGGAATTTTGAATGCAGTTCCAGTGATTTTTATTCAAAAAAATTTATTTAATGGATATTTTGAACAATGAGATTTCTACGAGAGATTTTTGTCTCGACGAGAAAATCTGGGTAGAGTTGAAATTACATCGAATGCTTCACACCAATTTTAATGTTCTAGAAGAGGTGTGAAACACTTAGTAAACTGAAAATGATTAAATTACTCTCAGATTTTCAATTCGTGAGACAAAAATATCATGTAAAATTCCCATTGTCATTCATTCAAATTTATTATTTTCATCTAAAGCTTTACCTACCTACATCATCACAATAACGTTGATATTTTTCATTGGATATCAAACGATGTTTTTACATCATGTGACAATATAAAGCTCTAAATATCGAGAAGAAAACACTAATATTCAAACTTTAACTATTTATTATTTAAGATCAAACGTTTTGAGCAAGGTGCCTAGGTTGCTTCAAATTTTTTGTTTTAATCCTGTTGGAGCAAATTTTGTTCTCTAATTTTTTTATTGTGTTACTCCCAGTGCAGGCTTGTTTGAGATGTACCTAAAAAGATTAAATGTTTAAATGTCTTATCCCCTATGGACACTAAATAATAGTATTTGCCATTCAAGCTTATGACTATCGGCACCTTTATTTTGTTGTCGCACAAAAATTTTTCCATACTAGATTTAGATTACCTAATTACCTGGTGTGTTTGCTTTCTCTAGATTAATAATTGCAGTTTCAAAGCTAGGTCCTTCTTCTATATAGCTTGTTATAGGTTCCGATGACCTGGATGTAGTTGGCGTAGTCTGAATATCAAATGTGCCTATTTGAGATGTACCTAGAAAGGTTTAATTTTTAAATGTTTTATCCCCTATGGACACCAATTAAGTGTATTTCCCATTCAATTGTTGCATAATTTTCACACACCAGGAATATTCAGTGTTGGAACAGCATTACGAAATAAATTATGCCACCACTTAGAAACATATGCCTCTTCGAAGTGGATATGACACACTCTTTTCTTCTTGTACACCGCCATTGCATTCATTTCCATGATATCCTTATCATTGTGTAACGAAGTAGTTTTGTGTGGGTGACAGAAACCCGTTGACCTCGATCGAATACAGCGAGATCACGCTGAACGGTAGGGACACGGACCGGTCCGCTCCCACCTCCATCTGCAGTGCGCACGACCTATGTTGGTGGGGGGACCGAGACGGGTACTCATAGGCGAGTCGAGCACTGGAACGCCAGTTCCTCGTACGGCGCGGAACTCAAAATAAGGAAAGCCTCTACCGTTTAGTGGGAGGGTCCAGCCAGTGTTGTGAGTGCTGGTAGTGAGTTCAGTGGTAGGCAGACATACCAAGGTAGGAAAGGGGTATAGAGAAGGGATCGGAGGACACTTGTGGAGGACGAGATTCCTGGAGGTGAGTGTGAGGTTCGATCGTTGAGACCGAACGACGACAAGGAGGGCGTCTGGGGCGTCACGTCCTTTACGAGTCCTTTAGCCGGTATTGCGTATCCGCCGTCTGGGTGCCGAGATGAGGAAACTCAATCGTCCCTAGATTGTGGGCCGTTTTACCTCGGCGGACTCCTGCTGTCCATCTCGCGGAGCTGACGTTGATGTACGAGATGAGGAAACTCAATCGTGCTTAGACCGAAGTTTCCCGTGGCGTGGGCTGCTGTGCGGCAGGCACTTGGTTCGACCTCGACCCCGTCGTCATCTCGGGTGAACGCGCGGTGGTTTGCGCATGAGCACGCCGTACCGCCGGTCACTCCGATTTAGGCTGGGCCTTCTGTTCTGTTCTGTTGCGCGCGGACACTAGTTGCACCTTGCGGAATCGTGCCCCACGGACCCCCCCGCTTGGATGGTCCATGTTGACCTGAGTAAGGCTTTGGTCTCCCTCTCTCGCTTTAACACCGAGACATTCTCATTCATATCACACGGCCTGAGTCATTTTCATGCCTGAGTCATTTTCATCTTCATCTCATGGCCTTGTTCGACCTTCATGCATGAGCAATTTCCTGTTGAGCGACTGCCTTATCCGTTCTCTGCCTGATTTCTTGGTATGCCTAACCCATTTTTATGTCTAAGTCATTTTCGCTTTCCTAATTCCTTCTAATGCCTAATACATCGAGTAACTCGCCACTGTAATCGCTTTGTGTGCACTCTAACCCCTTCACGGAATGTTACTGGACTTTTGGTGATGGACAAGTAGATTTGGGATTTGGGTTTTTAGAGGTTAAGGACTATGAAGATTTTGTGATTTAGATTAAGGACTGATGTACCTGATACGAACTGTTGATTTGTTTTAAGGACTGTGAGACCTATTATTTTGGAATGTTCGTTTATTTGGTGTGAATAGAGAGTAATTTTTTTTAGTTAATCGTGTGTTTTATTGGTGACACCTCTACCTCCAACAGCTACCCACTTCATTTTCCACTGGAGTCTGCCTTGGCTCGAGCTTCTGGACATTCCGGAGGAGCTCGATAGGTGAGGGTGACGCCCTCAGAAGCTAAATAGTCTGGCGCCCGAGTTTTTCAATAAAGAATTTGCATGTAAGGGCGTTACAATTGATTGCATTGATCCACATATTAAAACGATCTAGGTCCTTTTCTGGATTAGGGAAAGCAATGCCTTATTCTACTATCACTGTTGCAGTTGGGCACAGCACATTTATTATGACAAACCATGTTAAACGAAGGTAAAACTATTATAACAAACTATAAAAATCTTAAAATATTAATCACCTAAACAACTAATCTTAACAATCTTAAAATCTCAACATGAAACATGGAAAGGATAACCTCTCATTATTTTCTGCTTAAATAACCTCAGATTTCAATTCCATATAATAAAAAGAAATTTGCATTCTTTCAGATTGAAAGTGTCAATTATTCTGCTCTGTGCTTAACAAATTCATGATATAGCGACATCTTAAGTCTCGTATCGGTACCAAAATAATTTTCAAGGTCAGCAACCTGCGTGAAACGTCTATAGATTACTGGTCTGTGATCGAGACCTCAAGTCTTGTTAGCTTCATTTGGGTTCGTATTTTCCTGACTGTGCTGGGACAGTCCTCAGGGTGCGCAGAACTGATGCGTAATAGCTGAGGATTTTGGACCATTCTTGACTGTCAGAAAATTATCAGAGAAATGCAGAACCCTAACAGCGAAATGAGGATTAAAAACGGAGAGATAGACACACTTTGAGGTTCTTTGTTTAATTGCGCCTGCCAGACAACAACTTTCTAGCACTTGGTTGACTTTTCATTCTATTTGTGTGATTGAACTTGTCAAATTAATTCTTTTGTTTTTTTGAGCAATCAACAATTTTGTTTAAAAGTTTAATTAATTAATAAGAGTAACACAACGTTTGAAAATGTCGTCAGAAGGTAGGTTGTCCTAGTAGTGAATTTTTAATGTGCAATGTAGGTATTTGAAATGAAATGAAATTAATTTAGCAAATTTGATTTTGTTTTCCTGACAGTGAATAAAGACAAAGTTTTAATTTGCAGTTATTACCCTACCTATATTTCACATAATTTCTCGTCTGGTTAGGTTAGGTTAGTTTAAGTTAGGTTTGAAAAAACAAAGCCAAAATTGAAGACAAAAAAAATGAAATTAATATTTGGAAAAAAATTTTTGTTTTAGATTTGCTATTTTATTATTATGTTACGAATACGGTTAAGTTCAGTAATAACAAAAAACGATTTCAGAATTTATTTTTTGCCATTTCAAACAGTGGAACATGGAAAAAAAAGAATTTTTGCAAAAGAATTTTTTTGTTTAATTATCATTAATCATTTATTATTGCTTTAGGGGGTCTACTGAAGCACCCTAAAATGGCAAAAAAAAATTACCTGTACTTATTTAATGCAATACACTAATTTTTTGAAATTTGTGTGATTATATCTGGATTCAAATTATTACCCCATACTAATAATCATAATGACGTCGTTATTGATCATAATGTTCAAGCTCTAAAATGCCAAGCTATAAAAATAATTATTCGTTTTTTGTGGCCACAGAGATATCGTTCTCATTGATTTCAATAAATTCTAGTTTATTTAAACCATGTCTTCGTTGTGAATTGGCATGAACACACAAAACCATTCGGTTTTTACTTCATCCAACCTTCAAGGCTCATCATATTAATAAATTTAAATTGTCATATCATAATACTGATGATCATTTTTAGGAGGGAATACTGCATCCGAGTGTGGCGAGAAGCTTTTCAACAGGAGAGAACTCAAACTGTTGGAACTCTTCAAGCTTCACCACAAGAAGTTAGGAAGTTATGAAGTGAGAACCATGAAGAAGATGTGGGAGCTGATTGCAGCTCAAATGGGACAAGATTATGGCATATACTTTGCACCTAGCAAAGTCGAGAACAAGTTCAAAGTGAAAGAGAGGTGCTATAAGAAGGTCCGGGATAACGACAGGAGCACCGGAAGGGGCATGGTGAGAGCATTTGAATTTGAAGAGCAAATGGATGAAATATTCAAAAAAAAAGAAAATGTTCACCCTACCATTTTTCTTGGTTGCGAATCTGTCATTAGGGAACCCCAAATCGATCCCATACCATATGTATCTATCTATACATGAGGCTGAGCTGTCAGTTGAAACCCCACATCTTTCAGGTAAAAACTTGCCTCACATAATCATCGAATGCTTATTCATAAACTGTTCTCTCTATTCTGTTCGCACTTATTAACACAATGCACCTTCCCTTACAGAAAGAAGAAGCTGCCTATGGTCCAGTTATTCCATACTAGGTACAAGTAGAAATAACTTAGATACACCACAAAGAGCGAACAACCAATCCATGAGAAGACGAAATCCAACAAGATCTTACCAAAAAAGGAATGATAATCTGGAAGAGCATAGCCGTCGTGTTATTCAATATTTAGAAGGCAAACGCCTGATAGATGAGCAGCGACTGGCTATATCTAAAGAAAAAATTGAGCCTGTTGAAAGTTGCTGTAGGAGAAGCATCAAAGATAAGCATTTTACTGCAACAACTAGTCAATAGGCAGGAACTTTATTCCTTTTTTGTGATGATCTAAGGTATTGCTCTCACTTTTTTCTAATCTTTATGTTCCCTATTTAAAAATTTTATGTTCCTTATTAAATTTATTTTGTTGTCCTTGTTTGCTGTTTTTTGTCTTTTCAGAATATTTGTGATTTTTATTTTTATAATGGCGCCACTTTTTAAAACTAAGTAGGCAATTTTTTTCGCTGACAGCATGTTTTGTTTTTTTTATCAATATTTTCCTTGTATGTTCCTCTGTTTTTGTTTGTAATGCATGTTGCAATCTGTGCAATTTTTTGTTGTTTGAAACCTTCGCATGTTTCAGTATTATTTTTTATGTTGATGTTATTATTTTTAATCTTATATTCCTTATTTTTATTATCAACCTTCTCATTTTAATGAAGTTACTAGAATAGAAAAACATTCTTTGATATATATTTCTAATCAAATGACTTATTATTTACTGAAACATTTTTATTAAGAGAATGGTATGGAATACTCCACAACATTAATAAAAATTTCTTTATTTCAACAATAAATTTCAAATATCAAGTATTGATGCAACAAAATTTCTGTAGTTCAAACCATTTTCATCACAGTCTTCTTCTTCTTCATCATCATTCTCTTCTCTTTCAATTACATCAACTTGATTTGTCACCAGTTCTGGTATATCAAGATCTTCATTTGGACAGGGCAAGATATCTGGGTTTAGTGAAAATTGAAACCTGAATTTTCTCTTCATTGTGCCTTTATGGTTTGTTTTTCTTTTCCGGTGAGTTTGTTACCTTCCATTATTTAGTGCTGAGCTCGATTAGTTTATGCTTGAGGCCCCTGGGCCAGCTTCACTTTTATTTAACCTTTCACTTTTTCTAGTGTTCACATTTTCCTTTTTTGAGTGGATCTTAAGATAAGCTCGTTAAAGTAGGATTTTTTTATTCCTAAGCATGAATGAGTCAGATCCCGAGGCTTGGCCTCGGGCTCTGGCAGCTTTATCTCCCAGGGCAAATCTTGCCTTAACTCAGCTGCGTAAAGAGATTTGGAACTCTATCAATGTGGCTTTATTAAAAGAGGAACTGTCAGTTATTAAGTCCGAAGTACTTAAACATGATGAAACTTCGATAGTTGATAAAATAGATCATATTCTAGCTAAAATAAGTGAAGGCAGTTCTAAAAGAAGAAAGACACATTGCTTTTATTCTAGTAGAGATAAGGGCCCTTTTGAGGTTGTTATTGAAAGTTCCAGCGGTGAAATCAGAGATCTCAACCCTCTCAACATAGGTAAAATTATCTTCATTAATTCAAAATACAGTGATTATAAAATTCTCAATATCTATCGGAAAGGGTTGAAAGAGTAGGAGTAAAATTTGCGTCAAGCGGAGCAGGCTAATTGCTTTGTGAAATATAATGATTTCAATCCAGTTGAATATGATGTTTATATCCCGGTAGGTTTGTGACCGTAATGGGTATTGTACGTGATGTTGGTCAGGACATATCTGATGATGAAATAATAAGTTTAGGTAGAGGACTAGATCCAAATGTCAGGGTCATAAGAGACGTAGATTTAACAGAAGAAAGGTAACTGAGAGTGGAAATGTATTTGTCAAACCAATACTTGCGTTCTCACCTTCGAGGGCACCAGTCTCCCAAAAACTTTGAACTATACTCTATTAGATTACCTGTAGAACTGTATATCCCTCCGGTAGTTCAATGTAATAAATACTTGCGTTACGGCCATGTGAGAAATCCATGCAGAGGCAAGTTCAGATGTTACAAATGTGGTTCTCACCACGACGACGAAAATCCATGCGACTCAGACCCTAAATGCATATTTTGCCTCCAAGGTCACGTAGCTACAGACAAATGTTGCTCTCAATATTTGCGTCAAACCAAAATGAGAGAAATTATGGCACTGTATAATGTCTCCCCTATGAAGCAGATAAAGCTTGTAAGAGACAGACCACCCCTCCCCAGCAGAGTTTCCTCCTCTTGCAAAAAGTTATTTCAAAGGACTCCGTTTCTCCATTCAACGAGATCTCACTTACGCAGACGCTACTTCTCGTTCAAAATCTCCTGTACTAAAATCCAAGTCATCTTCTCCCAGTAGACAGCGCCCTAAAAGGAGGGCGATACCCCAGACAGGTTACGACAAGGTAGCACACAACGCCTGCTTATTTGACAGTTTCTCTCAGCCTATGGAAGTTACCCCTTCCATTCCTCAGGAGATAGTCTCAAACAAACTTCCTACAGCCATCCCAAATATATCATCAAATGACTTCTCTCTAACTCAACCTGCCTCTCAGACTAGCTCCTATACCACTAGCATAAACGACCAGTTATCAATCGATGAAAACGTTACTTTGTAACGAAGTAGTTTTGTTTGCGTGGCAGAAAGCCGTTGACCTCGATCGAATCTAGCGAGATCACGCTGAACGGTGGGGACACCAACCGATCGTTCCCACCTCCATCTGCAGTGCGCACGACGTTTGTTGGTGGGTGGACCGAGAATGGTACTTATAGGCGAGTCGAGCACTGGAACGGCAGTTCCTCGGACGGCGCGGAACTCAAAATCAGAGGCTACCGTTTAGTGGGAGGGTCCAGCCAGTGTTGTGAGAGTGTTGTGGAGGACGAGATTCTAGTAGGTGAGTGTGAGGTTCGATCGTTGAGACCGAACGATGGCTGCAGGTGGGCGTTCAGGGCATCACGTCCTTCACGAGTCCTTTAGCCGGTATTGCGGAACCGACATCTGGGTGCCGAGATGGGCTAAGCTCAATCGTCCCTAGATTGTGGGCCGGTTTTACCTCGGCGGACTCTCTGCTGTCCATCTCTCGGAGCTGACGTTGATGTACGAGATGAGGAAACTCAATCGTGCTTAGACCGAAGCTTTCCGTGACGTGGGCTGCTGCGCGGTGAGGGTCGTGCTACCCACTTCATTCTCCACTGGAGTCTGCCCAGGCTCGAGCTTCTGGACATTCCGGAGGAGCTCGATAGGTGAGGGTGACGCCCTCAGAAGCAAATAGTCTGGCGCCTGAGTTTACTAATAAAGGAACTGCACGTAAGGGCGTTACAATTCTGGCGCCCGAGCAGGGACGTAGGTTGTTGGAGTTTGAGGTTGTTGGATATCCTGAGAAAGTAAGGATGGATGTGGATATGCTTCGGAGTGACGAACTCGTATGGGAGTTGCGTGCCCGGAGGTTGGAAGTTGGATACACTGAGGATGCGGATAGGCTGATGCTAAGGAGAGCGCTGTCGCGAGAAATGGACATTCCCGAGGATGTGGAGCTGGATACCCCAGTGGAGCTGGCGATCTGTGGAACGAAACTGAGCGAATTGTTGGAAGATGTTCCGGAGTTTGACACTGGAAACGCACGAAATGTATATAAGAGGATGTTCAGCCGTCTGGAGCATGTTGAGCATAGATTGAGGTTGTTGAGGCCAGGCACCATGGAGGAAGGCCTGACGAGAGATAGAATGATGGAAGTTTTGGAGGATGCTCGAATAGCGTTAGAGGATGCACGTAGCATCGCTGGATTGGCCACGGAGGCGACTGAGACGCCGTCTTTAATTGATGCGCCGATACCTGTAGATAATATGCCGGTTTTGATACCGATGACCGATATGACTTACCGAGCAAGGGAAGTTAGAGACCAGAGGCTGTCATTGGACACCGATGGCAGAGACGAGGAACTTCGAACGATTGGGACAAACACGCGACCTTGTGGGATACGAACGACGACTGGTTCCATCAATCGCCGGATTTTTTGGTTCACTACGGAGCCGGGTGCGCAGAGAGACTGTGCCAACGACGACAGAAATACCAAGACGTGGATTTACTGAATCAACGAGGAGAGCATCAGTACAGAATGCAAACATCGTAGGGGAGACAATAGAGTCAGTAGAGTCTGTGGTTACCCCGTTACCGGTGCAGACATGGAGACAAGAGAGAAACCACCACCCCCCACCACGGGAGGATGGGAGGAGTATGTACCGCATCTACCCCACTCGTGCTCCCACAGTCCCATTGTATATGTGGAACGTACATTATGACGGCTCGGGAAGTATCACAGCGTTTCTGGACGAGATCGAACAACTAGCCGAGTCGAGAAACCTGACACACGGAGATTTATTTAAGTCAATTCATGAGATATTGAGGGGTGATGCACGAGATTGGTATGTACCACGAAAAGCAAACTTAGAGAGCTGGGAAGATTTTAAGACCAAAATCAAAGAAGCCTTCTTGCCACCAAATTACGAAGAGTTGCTTCTCGAAGATATTAAAAAGAGAACGCAAGGCAAAGATGAAAACTTGTACTGTACGTGACTGAATGCAAAACCTACTTCTGAAAGCTGGTACATAACTGCGTAACTGAGACCGATCAAGTCACAATTATTAGACGAGGCTTGTTGTCACATCTTCAGAGAGCACTCGTATTCCAGCATACCGATACAATTGACGAGCTACTGAATAAAGGCAAGGTGTTTGAGTTGGTACATTGGCAGGCACAACAGTATAAACCACCACCAGTACAGAATGCCATAGTAACACCAGAGCCTCATCTCGTGTACCAAAGCCCGCAAACCAAATCGAATGTGTAAGACACGAATAGATCGGAGGTACCGACTAGAACGTCGATAGAGTTACCACACAGGAATAGTGACACGGTCGTTAGAACGAACGTTGTCGCCCAGGAACCACGGCCTAGTCCCAACCGAAGAACTGTGAGATTCAAAGAGGACACGATAGTATGTTTTAGGTGTGGAGAGACAGGACATATGCGAATAAACTGCCGAAACCCCCAAGATTTCCTGTCCACGGTGTGGAAGAGATGGCGTTTCTGCAAGAGAATGTGGTTGTTCGGAAAACTTGTAACGAAGTAGTTTTGTTTACGCGGCGTAAACCTGTTGACCTTGATCGACTCCAGCGAGATCGCGCCGAGCGGTGGGGACACCGACCGATCATTCCCACCTCCATCTGCAGTGCGCACGACTTATGTTGGTGGAGGGGACCGAGAATGGTATTTATAGGCGAGTCGAGCACTGAACGGCAGTCCTCGCACGGCGCGAAACTCAAAATAAGGGGAAAGCCTCTACCGTTTAGTGGGGAGGGTCCAGCCAGTGTTGTTAGTGCTGGTAGTGAGTTCAGTGGTAGGCAGATATACCAAGGTAGGAAAGAGGTGTAGAGAGGGGACCGGAGGACCACTTGTGGAGGACGAGATTCCAGGAGGTGAGTGTGAGGTTCGATCGTTGAGACCGAACGACGGCTGCAGGAGGGCGTTTAGGGAATCACGTCCTTTACGAGTCCTTTAGCCGGTATTGCGGATCCGACATCTGGGTGCCAAGATGAGGAAACTCAATCGTCCCTAGATTGTGGGCCGTTTTACCTAGGCGGACTCCTGCTGTCCATCTCTCGGAGCTGACGTTGATGTACGAGATGAGGAAACTCAATCGTGCTTAGACCGAAGTTTTTTCCGTGACGTGGGCTGCTGCGCGGTGAGGGTCGTGGTGTGCCCCCTGTTGTCGTTTGTCGAACCGACCCTGGAAGGCACGGGTTCGTCACGGTGTCGGCTGGGTCCTTTAGCCGGTATTGCGTTTCCGCCGTCTGGGTGCCGAGATGAGGAAACTCAATCGTCCCTAGATTGTGAGCCGTTTTACCTCGGCGGACTCCTGCTATCCATCTCTCGGGGCTGACGTTAATGTGCGAGATGAGGAAACTCAATCGTGCTTAAACCGAAGCTTTCCGTGACGTGGGCTGTTGCGCGGCAGGCACTGGGTTGGCCTGATCTTTGAGGGTGCGGGATTCGTCACGGGTGTCGGCTGGGTCCTTTAGCCGGTATTGCGTATCCGACATCTGGGTGCCGAGA
Source organism: Micraspis discolor (assembly GCA_030674115.1). NCBI lineage: Eukaryota > Metazoa > Arthropoda > Insecta > Coleoptera > Coccinellidae > Micraspis > Micraspis discolor. Next base: position 13,681 of record JARTUT010000192.1, read on the forward strand.
TGAGGAAACTCAATCGTCCCCTAGGTTGTGGGCCGTTTTACCTTGGCGGACTCCTGCTGTCCATCTCCCGGGACTGACGTTGATGTGCGAGATGGGCAAAGCTCAATCGTGCTGAGACCGAAGTTTTCCGTGGCGTGGGCTGCTGTGCGGCAGGCACTTGGTTCGACCTCGGTCCTGTCGTCATCGCGGGTGGACGCGCGGTGGTTTGCGCATGCGCACACCATACCGCCGGTCACTCCGATTTGGGCTGGGCCTGGCAGTTCTCTTCGAGGGGTTCTGTTGCGCACGGACACTAGTTGCGCCGTGCGGAATCGTGCCCCAGGGACCCCCCCGCTTGGATGGTCTATGTTGGCCTGAGTGAGGCTTTGGTTTCCGCCCCCCCCTCTCGCTTTAACCCTGGGATACTATTATTTCTCTCACACGGCCTTAATCACTTTCATGCATGAGCAATTTTCTGATGAGCGAATGCCTTATCTATTCTCTCTGCCTGGTATGCCTAACCCATTTTATGCCTACGTCATTTTGTTTGCCTAATTCTTTCTGATGCCTAATACATCGAGTAACTCGCCACTGTAATCGCTTTATGTGCACTCTAAGCCCTTCACGGAATGTTACTGGACTTTTGAAGATTGACAAGTAGATTTGGGACTTGGTTTTTAAAGGTTAGGGACTGTGAAGATTTTGTGATATAGATTAAGGACTGTTGTACCTGATACGAACTGTTGATTAGTTTTAAGGACTGTGAGACCTATTATTTTGGAATGTTTGTTTATTTGGTATGAATAGAGAGTAATCTTTTAGTTAAACGCGCGTTTTATTGGTGACACCTCCACCTCCAACAGCTACCCACTTCATTCTCCACTGGAGTCTACCTAGGCTCGAGCTTCTGGACATTCCGGAGGAGCTCGATAGGTGAGGGTGACGCCCTCAGAAGCAAATAGTCTGGCGCCCGAGTTTACTGATAAAGGAACTGCACGTAAGGGCGGTACAAACTAAGTGAGGATTGCGCGAGGACGAGGTATCCGCAATCCTCTGAAAGACTAGCCTCAAAGTTGAATACCATTCAGAGACATCCGCCAGATAACCGACCTATAATTTATGTCGGTGTGGAAGGGAGAAACTTTCGAGCATCACTGGACACTGGTGCTACGAAGTCATTCTTGGGAAGAACTGTGGCTGATTACTGCGATCGAATGAACATACCATCTTTCACATACCAGGCTACGGCGAAGATAGCTGATGGTCAGTCAGTATCAATTCCCAGATGCTATAGACTTCCATTTCAGTTGCACGACGACTATATCACGGTGGATATGCTGTATATGGAGAGTTTACCGGTAGACATAGTAGTTGGGATGGACGTGCTGAGTGACTACGATTTTAGCATTGAACTAAGAACTGTGTCCTGCTACTATAAAGGTAGATTACTGAGATCTGTCGGAGAGGAATCACTGTCCTGCTCATTCCCACCTCCATCTGCAGTGCGCACGACGTATGTGGTGGAGGGGACCGAGAACACTGGAACGGCAGTTCCTCGTACGGCGCGGAACTCAAAATAAGAGGAAAGCCTCTACCGTGTAGTGGGGAGGGTCCAGCCAGTGTTGTTAGTGCTGGTAGTGAGTTCAGTGGTAGGCAGACATACCAAGGTAGGAAAGGGGTATAGAGAGGGGACCGGAGGATCACTTGTGGAGGACGAGATTCCAGGAGGTGAGTGTGAGGTTCGATCGTTGAGACCGAACGACGGCTGCAGGAGGGCGTTTAGGCATCACGTCCTTTACGAGTCCTTTAGCCGGTATTGCGGATCCGACATCTGGGTGCCGAGATGAGGAAACTCAATCGTCCCTAGATTGTGGGCCGTTTTACCTCGGCGGACTCCTGCTGTCCATCTCTCGGAGCTGACGTTGATGTACGAGATGAGGAAACTCAATCGTGCTTAAACCGAAGCTTTCCGTGACGTGGGCTGCTGCGCGGTGAGGGTCGTGGTGTGCCCCCCCCCTGTGGTCGTTTGTCGAACCGACCCCTGGAAGGCACGGGTTCGTCACGAGTGTCGGCTGGGTCCTTTAGCCGGTATTGCGTTTCCGCCGTCTGGGTGCCGAGATGAGAAACTCAATCGTCCTAGATTGTGGGCCGTTTTACCTCGGCGGACTCCTGCTGTCCATCTCTCGGAGCTGACGTTGATGTGCGAGATGGGGAAACTCAATCGTGCTTAAACCGAAGCTTTCCGTGACGTGGGCTGTTGCGCGGCAGGCACTGGTTGGCCCGATCTTGGGGAGCGGGATTCGTCACGGGTGTCGGCTGGGTCCTTTAGCCGGTATTGCGTTTCCGCCGTCTGGGTGCCGAGATGAGGAAACTCAATCGTCCCTAGGTTGTGGGCCGTTTTACCTTTGGCGGACTCCTGCTGTCCATCTCGCGGGGTTGACGTTGATGTACGAGATGAGAAACTCAATCGTGCTTAGACCGAAGCTTTCCGTGGCGTGGGCTGCTGTGCGGCAGGCACTTGGTTCGACCTCGGCCCCGTCGTCATCGCGGGTGAACGCGCGGTGGTTTGCGCATGCGCACGCCGTACCGCCGGTCGCTCCGATTTGGGCTGGGCCTTGGCAGTTCTCTTCGAGGGGTTCTGTTGCGCACGGACACTAGTTGCGCCGTGTGGAACCGTGCCTACGGACCCCGCTTGGATGGTCCAGGTTGGCCCTGAGTGAGGCTTTGGTTTCCCTCCTCGCTTTAACCCCGAGACATTATCATTGCTTATCACACGGCCTTAGTCATTTTGCTTACCTAATTCTTTCTGATGCCTAATACATCGAGTAACTCGTCACTGTAATCGCTTTATGTGCACTCTAACCCTTCACGGAATGTCACGGGACTTTTGGTGATTGATAAGTAGATTTGGGACTTGGGTTTTAGAGGTTAAGGACTACGAGGATTTTGTGATTTAGATTAAGGACTGTTGTACCGAATATGAACTGTTGATTTGTTTTAAGGACTGTGAGACGTATTATTTTGGAAAGTTTGTTTATTTAGTACGAATAGAGAGTATATTTTTAGTTAACCGAGTGTTTTATTGGTGACACCTCCACCTCCAACAGCTACCCACTTCATTCTCCACTGGAGTCTACCTAGGCTCGAGCTTCTGGACATTCCGGAGGAGCTCGATAGGTGAGGGTGACGCCCTCAGAAGCAAATAGTCTGGCGCCCGAGTTTACTGATAAAGGAACTGCACGTAAGGGCGTTACAATTCTGGCGCCCGAGCAGGGACAGCAGGTTGTTGGAGGCTGGTGTTGGAATATATAGAGATTTTTCTTTATTTTGGACAATGGTTGTTGGAGTTTGAGGTTGTTGGAGTTTGGACGTTGTTGGATATCCTGAGGAAGTAAGGATGGATGTGGATATGCTTCGGAGTGACGAACTCGTGTGGGAGTTGCGTGCCCGGAGGTTGGAAGTTGGATCCACTGCGGATGAGGATAGGCTGTTGCTGCGAAGAGCGCTGTCGAGAGGATAGACAATCCCGAGGATGTGGAGCTGAATACCCGATTGGAGCTGGCGATCTGCGGTACGAAGGTGAGCGAATTGTTGGAAGATGTTCCGGAGTTTGACATTGGAAATGCACGAAATATATATAGGAGGATGTTCAGCCGTCTGGAGCATGTTGAGCATAGATTGAGGTTGGTGAAGCCAGGCACCATGGAGGAAGGACTGACGAGAGATAGAATGATGGAAGTTCTGGAGGACGCTCGAATAGCGTTAGAGGATGCCCGTAGCATCGCTGGATTGGCCACGGAGGCGACTGAGACGCCATCTTTAATTGATGCAACGATACCTGGAGATAATATGCCGGTTTTAGTACCGATGACCGATAGGACTTACCGAGCTAGAGAAGTTAGAGACCAGGGGCTGTCATTTGACACCGATGGCAGAGACGAGGAATTTCGAACGATTGGGACAAACACGCGACCTTGTGGGACACGAACGACGACTGGTTCCATCAATCGCCGGATTTTTGATTCATTGCGGAGCCGGGTGCGCAGAGAGACTGTGCCAACGACGACAGAGATACCAAGACGTGGATTCACTGAATCAACGAGGAGAGCATCAGTACCGAATGCAAACATCGTAGGAGAGACAATAGAGTCAGTAGAGTCTGTGGTTACCCCACTACCGGTGCAGACAAGGAGACAAGAGAGAGAAACACCAACCCCCCACCACGGAGGACGAGAGGAGTATGTACCACATCTACCCCACTCGTGCCCCCACAGTCCCATTGTACATGTGGAACGTACCTTATGACGGCTCAGGAAGTATCACAGCGTTTCTGGACGAGATCGAACAACTAGCCGAGTCGAGAAACCTGACACACGGAGATTTATTTAAGTCAATTTATGAGATATTGAGGGTGATGCACGAGATTGGTATGTACCACGAAAAGCAAACTTAGAGAGCTGGGAAGATTTTAAGACCAAAATCAAAGAAGCCTTCTTGCCACCAAATTACGAAGAGTTGCTTCTCGAAGATAATAAAAAGAGAACGCAAGGCAAAGATGAAAAACTTGTACTGTACGTGACTCGAATGCAAAACCTATTTCGAAAGCTCGTACATAACTGCGTAACTGAGACCGAGCAAGTCACAATTATCAGACGAGGCTTGTTGCCACATCTTCAGAGAGCACTCTGTATTCCAGCATACTGATACAATTGAGGAACTACTGAATAAAGGCAAGGTGTTTGAGTTGGTACATTGGCAGGCACAACAGTATAAACCACCACCAGTACAGAATGCCATAGTAACACCAGAGCCTCATCTCGTGTACCCGAGCCCGCAAACCAGACCGAATGTATCGGACATGAATAGATCTGAGGTACCGACTAGAACGTCGATGGAGTTACCACACAGGAATAGTGACACGGTCGTTAGAACGAACGTTGTCGCCCAGGAACCACGGCCTAGTCCCAACAAAAAGAACTGTGAGATTCAATGAGGACACGATGGTATGTTTTAGATGTGGAGAGACAGGACATATGCGAATAAACTGCCGAAACCCCCCCAAGATTTCCTGTCCACATTGTGGGAGAGATGGCGTTTCTGCAAGAGAATATGGTTGTTGGGAAAACTAAGGGAGGATTGCGCGAGGACGAGGCATCCGCAATCCTCTGAAAGACTAGCCTCAAAGTTGAATACCATTCAGAGACATCCACCAGATAACCGACCTATAATTTATGTCAGTGTGGAAGGGAGAAACTTTCGAGCGTTACGGGACACTGGTGCTACGAAGTCATTCCTGGGAAGAACTGTGGCTGATTACTGCGATCGAATGAACATACCATGTTTCACACACCAGGCTACGGCGAAGATAGCTGATGGACAGTCAGTATCAATTCCCAGAAGCTGTAGACTTCATTGCAGTTGCACGACGACTATATCACGGTGGATATGCTGTGAGATGTGCTCTAGAAAGGATTTGATCTTTAAATGTTTTATCCTATGGACACCAATTAAGTATATTTCCCATTCAATTTGTTGCATAATTTTCTACACACCAGGAATATTCAGTGTTGGAACAGCATTACAAGAAATAAATTATGCCACCACTTAGAAACATATGCTCTTTCTCGAAGTGGGATATGACACACTCTTTTCTTCTTGTACACCGCCATACGCATTCATTTCCATGATATCCTTATCATTGTGTAACAGAAATAGTTTTGTGTGTGGGTGACAGAAACTCGTTGACATCGATCGAACACAGCGAGATCACGCTGAACCAGTAGGGGACACGGATTGGTCCGCCCCACCTCCATCTGCGGTCACGCACGACCCATGTTGGGTGGGGGGACGAGACAGCAATTACAGGCGAGAGTCGAGCACACTGGAACGCTTCAGTTCCTGGTACGCAGCAGAACCCAAAATAAGGAAAGCCTCTCTACCGTTTATGGGGAGGGTCCAGCCAGTATTGTGGAGTGCTGGTGGTAGGAAGGTTCGATGGTAGGCAGACATGGGCCCAAGGTAGGAAAGGGGCATAGAGAAGGGATCCGGAGGACACTTGTGGAGGACAGAGATTCCTGGAGGTGAGTGTGAGAGTTCGATCGTTGAGACCGAACGACGACAAGGAGGGCGTCTGGGGCGTCATCGTCCTTTGACGAGTCCTTTAGCCGGTATTGCGTATCCGCCGTCTGAATTCTAAAATGAGGAAACCCAATCATCCCTAGATTATAAACCGTTTTACCCTCAACGAATTCCTACTATCCATCTCGCGGAACTGACGTTGATCTACTAAAATAAGGAAACTCTAATCGTGCTTAGACCGAAGTTTCCCCGTGGCGTGAGGCTGCTGTGCGCGTGCGACGCTTGTTCCGACCTCGACCTCGTCGTCATCTCGGGTGAACGCGCGGTGGTTTGCGCATGAGCACGCCGTACCGCTACGGTCACCTGGATTTGAGGCTGGGCCTTCTGGTTCTGTTCTGTTGCGCGCGGACACTGGTTGCACCTTGCGGAATCGTGCCCCACGGACCCCCGCTTGGATGGTCCATGTTGACCTGAGTAAGGCTTTGGTCTTCTCCTCTCTCGCTTTAACACCGAGACATTTCTCCTCATTCATATCACACGGCCTGAGCCATTTTTCATGCACCTGGGTCATTTTCATCTTCATCTCATGGCCGGGTTCGACCTTCATGCGCATGAGCAATTTCCTAATTGAGCATTTGCCTTATCCGTTCTCTGCCTGAATTTCTTGAGTATGCCTAACCCCATTTTATGTCCTAGAAAGTCATTTTCGCTTTCCCTAACAATTCCTTCTAATGCCTAATACATCGAATTACTCGCCACTGTAATCGCTGTACATGTACTCTAACCCTTCACGGAATGTTACCGGACTTTTGGTGATGGACAAGTAGATTTGGGATTAGGTTTCTTTGAGGTTAAAGGACTATGAAGATTTTGTGATTTAGATTAAAGGATCAGATGTACCTGATACGAATATGTTGATTTGTTTTAAGGACTGTGAGACTCATTATTTTGGAATGTTCGTTTATTTGGTGTGAATAGAGAGTAATTTTTTTAGTTAATCGTGTTTTGTATTGGTGAAACACCTCTACCTCCAACAGTCACCCACTTCGCCTTCCACTGGAGTTCGCCTTGGCTCGAGCTTCTGGACATTCCGGAGGAGCTCGATAGGTGAGGAGTGACGCCCTTCAGAAGCTGAAATAGTCTGGCGCCCGAGTTTTTCAACAAAGAATTTGTACAAAAGGGCGTTACAATTGATTACATTGATCCACATATTAAAAACGATCCAGGTCCTTTTCTGGATTAGGGAAAGCAATGCCTTATTCTACTATCCTGTGTTGCAGTTAGGCACCTTGCATTTATTATGACAAACCATGTGTTAAACGAAGGGTAAAACTATTATAACAAACTATAAAAAATCTTAAAATATTAATCACCTAAACAACTAATCTTAACAATCTTAAAATATCAACTTGAAACATGGAAAGAGATAACTCTCATTATTTTCTCGCTTAAATAACCTCAGATTTCAATTCCATATAATAAAAAGGAATTTGCATTCTTTTCAGATTGAAAGTGTCAATTATTCTGCTCTGTGCTTAACAAATTCATGATATAGCGACATCTTCAGTCTCGTGTCAGTACCAAAATAATCTTCAAGGTCAGCAACCTGCGTGAAACGTCTATAGATTACTGGTTCAGTGATCGAGACCTCAAGTCTTGTTATTTCCATTTAGGTTCATGTATTTTCCCTGACTGTGCTGGGACGGTCCTCTCAGGGTGCATAGAGGCAGATGCGCAATAGCTGAGGATTTTTGGACCATTCTTGAACTGTCGTGAAAATTATCGAAGAAATCTAAGAACCCTAACAGCGAAATGAGGATTAAAAACGGGAGAGAGATAGACACACTTTTTGAGGTTCTTTGTTTAATTGCATGCTGCCAGACAACAACTTTCTAGCACTTGGGTTGACTTCTTTTTCTATTTATTTGCCCAGTTAGACTTTGTCAAATTAATTCTTGTGTTTTTTGAACAATCAACAATTTTATTTAAAAGTTTAATTAATTAATAAGAGTAACACAACGTTTGAAAATGTCATCCAGAAGGTAGGTTGTCCTAGTATTGAATTTTAATGTACCAATGCAGGTATTTGAAATGAAATGAGAAATTAATTTAGCAAATTTGATTTTTGTTTTCCTGACAGTGAATAAAGAACAAAGTTTTTAATTTGCAGTTATTACCCTACCTATATTTCATATAATTTCTCGTCTGGTTAGGTTAGGATTGTTTAAGTTAGGTTTGAAAAAAACAAAGCCAAAATTGAAGACAAAAAAAATGGAAATTAATATTTGGGAAAAAATTTTTTGTTTTAGATTTGCTATTTTATTATTATGTTACGTACGGTTAAGTTCAGCAATAACAAAAAACGATTTCAGAATTTATTTTTTGCCATTTCAAACAGTGGAACATGGAAAAAAGAATTTTTTTACCAAAAAGAATTTTTTTGTTTAATTATCATTAATCATTTATTATTGCTTTGAGATTTTTACTGAAGCACCCTAAAATGGCAAAAAATTACTCTGTACTTATTTAATGCAATACACCCCTAATAATTTTGAAATTTGTGTGATTATATCTGGATTCAAATTATTACCCTTACTAATAATCATAATGACGTCGTTATTGATCGCAATGTTCAAGCTCTAAAATGCCAAACTATAAAAATAATTATTCGTTTTTGTAGCCACAGAGATATCGTTCTCATTGATTTCTAACAAATTCCCAGGTTATTTAAACTATGTTCTTCGTTGTGAATCGCGCATGAACACACAAAACCATTCAGTTTTTTTTTACTTCATCCAATCCCTTCAAGGCTCATCCATATTAATAAATTTAAATTGTCATATCATAATACTGATGATCATTTTTTAGGGAGAATACTGTGATCCGGAGTGTAAGTGAGAAGCTTTTCAACAGGGAGAGGAACTCAAACTGTGTTGGAACTCTTCAACTTCCACCACAAGAAGTTGGGAAGTTAAGGCGAAGTGAGAACCATGAAGAAGATGTGAGGCTGATTGCAGCTCAAATGGGACAAGATTATGGCATATACTTTGCACCTAGCAAAGTCGAGAACAAGTTCAAAAGTGAAAGAGAAGGTGCTATAAGAAGGTCCGGGATAACGACAGGAGCACCAGGAAGGGGCATGGTGGAGAGCATTTGAACTTGAGAGAGCAAGTGGATGAAATATTCAAAAAAAAAAAGAAAAAATGTTCACCCTACCATTTTTCTTGGTTGCGAATCTGTCAATAGGGAACCCCAAATCGATCCCATGTACCATATGTATCTATCTATACATGAGGCTGAGCTGTCAGTTGAAACCCCACATCTTTCATAGGTAAAAATTTGGCTCTACATAATCATCAGATAACTTATTCATAAACTGTTCTCTCTATTCTGTTCGCACTTGATAACACAATGCACCTTCCCCTACAGAAAGAAGAAAGCTGCCTATGGTCAGGATTGTTCCACACACTGAGTACAAGTAGAAATAACTTAGATACACCACAAAGAGCGAACAACTAATCCATGAGAAGACGAAATCAACAAGATCTTACCAAAAAGGAATGATAATCTGGAAGAGCATGGCTGTCGGGGTTATTCAATATTTAGGAAGGCAAATGCCTGATGAATTGAGCAGCGACTGGCTATATCTAAAGAAAAATGAGAGCCTGTTGAAAGTTGCTGTAGGAGCAAGCATCAAAGATAAGCATTTTGCTGCAACAACCAGTCAATGAGCAGGAACTTGACTCCTTTTTTTGTGATGATCAAAGGCATTGCTCTCTACTTTTTTTCTAATCTTTATATTTCTTTATTTAAAAATTTTATGTTCCTTATTAAAAATTTATTTTGTTGTCCTTTGTTTGCTGTTTTTGTCTTTTTCAGAATATTTGTGATTTTTATTTTTATAATGGCGTCACTTTTTAAAACTAAGTAGGTAATTTTTTCAAGGACAGCATGTTTTGTTTTTTGTTATCAATATTTTCCTTGTATGTTCCTCTGTTTTTTGTTTATAATGCATGTTTCAATCTGTGCATTTTTCTTTTTGTTTGAAACCTTCGCATGTTCTTGTGTATTATTTTTTATGTTGATGTTATTATTTTTAATCTTATATTCCTTATTTTATTATCAACCTTCTCATTTTAATGAAGTTACTAGAATAGAAAAGAAACATTCTTTGATATATATTTCTAATCAAATGACTTATTATTTACTGAAACATTTTTATTAAGAGAATGGTATAGAATACTCCACAACATTAATAAAAATTTTCTTTATTTCAACAATAAATTTCAAATATCAAGTATTGATGCAACAAAATTTCTGTAGTTCAAACCATTTTCATCACAGTCTTCTTTCTTCTTCATCATCATTCTCTTCTCTTTCCAATTACATCAACTCTGATTTGTCACCAGTTCTGGTATATCAAGATCTTCATTTGGACAGGAGTAAGATATCTGAGTTTAGGTGAAAATTGAAACCTGAATTTTCTCTTCATTGTGCTCTTTATGGTTTGTTTTTCTTTTCCGGTGAGTTTGTTACCTTCCATTATTTAGTGCTGAGGCTCGATTAGTTTATGCTTGAGGCCCTGGGTGAGCTTCCCTTTTATTTAACCTCTCACTTTTCCTAAGTATTCCACATTTTTCCTTTTGAGTGGATCTTAAAGATAAGCGCTCGTTAAAAGTGGGATTTTTTTTATTCCCTAGCATGAATGAAGCCGATCCCGGGAGGAAACGCTCTGCCTCTGGTAACTTTATCTCCCCAGAGCAAATCTTGCCTTAACTCCAGCTATGCAAAGAGATTTGGGAACTCTATCAATGTGGCTTTATTAAAAGAGGAACTGTCAGCTATTAAATCCGAAGTACTTAAACATGATGAAACTTCGATAGCTGATACAAAATAGACTGGCATTCTAGCCTTCTAAAATAAGTGAGAGCAGTTCTAAAAGAAGAAAGACACATTGCTTTTATTCCTAGTAAGAGATAAATGGCCTCTTTGAAGGTTGTTATTGGAGAAGTTCCAGCGGTGAAATCAGAGATCTCAACCCTCTCAACATAGATAAAGAGTATCTTCATTAATTCAAAATACAGTGATTATAAAATTCTCAATATCTATCGGAAAGGGTTGAAGAAGAGTAGGAGTAAAGATTTGCAATCAATGAACAGTACAAGTGCTTTGTGAAATATAATGATTTCAATCCAGATGAATATGATGTTTATATCCCCGGTAGGTTTGTGACTGTAATGGGTATTGCATGTGATGTTGGTCAGGACATATCTGATGATGAAATAATAAGTTTAGGTAGAGGACTAGATCCAAATGTCAGGGTCATAAGAGACGTAGATTTAATATGAAGAAAGGTAATCGAGAGTGGAAATGTATTTGAGCCAAAATTACATTTGCGTTCTCACCTTCAGGGGCACTAGTCTCCAAAAAAACTTTGAACCTCTACTGGCTCAGATTACCCGTAGAACTGTATATCCCTCCATTAGTTCAATGTAATAAATACTTGCGTTACGGCCATGTGAAATCATCCAGAAACTAAAGTTCAGATATTACAAATGTGGATTTCTCATGACGACGACGAAAATCCAGCCGACCTGTGACCCTAAATGCATGTTTTGCCTCCAAGGTCACATAGCTTCACAGACAAATATTGTTTCCTTAATATTTGCATCTAAACAAAATGAGAGAAATTATGGCACTGTATAATGTCTCCCTCTATGAAACAGATAAAGCTGTGAGAGAGCAGACCACCCCTCCTGTAGCAGAGTTTCCCTCTCTTGCAAAAAAGTTATTTCAAAGGACTCCGTTTCCTCCATTCAACAGAGATCTCACTTACGCATGAACGCTACTTCCTCGTTCAAAATCTCCTGTACTGGTAAATCCAAGTCATCTTCTCCCAGTAGACAGCGCCCTAAAAGGAGGGCGATACTCCAGACAGGTTAATGACAAGGTAGCACACCAACGCCTGCTTGTTTGACAGTTTCTCTCAGCCTATGGAAGTTAATTCTCTACTCCTCCAGAGATAGTCTCAAACAAACTTCCTACAGCCATCCCCAAATATATCATCAAATGACTTCCTCTCTTAACTCAGCCTACCTCTCAGGCTAGCTCCTATACCACTAGCATAAACGACCAGTTATCAATCGATGAAAGCTCGCACTTTGCCAACGAAGTAGTTTTTTGTTTTGCGTGGCAGAAAACCTGTTGACTCTCCGATCAGATCTGGCGAGATCGTGCTGAACGGTGGGGACACTGACCGATCGTTCCTGTTCTCCATCTGCAGTGCGCACGACGTTTGCTGGTGGGTGGATTGGAAATGGTGTTTATAGGCGAGTCGAGCACTGGAACGGCAGTTCCTCGGACGACGCGGAACTCAAAATCAGAGGCTACCGTTTAGTGGGGAGGGTCCAGCCAGTGTTGTGAAGAGTGTCGTGGAGGGACGAGATTCTAGTAGGTGATTATGTGAGGTTCGATCGTTGAGACCGAACGATGGCTGCAGTGTGGGCGTTCGGGGCATCCACGTCCTTCACGAGTCCTTTAGCCGGTAATTGCGGAACCGGACATCTGGGTGCCGAGATAAGATAAGCTCTGACCGTCCCTGGATTGTGGGCCCGGTTTTACCCTCGGCGGACTCCCGCTGTCCATCCCTCAGAGCTGGATGTTGATGTACGAGATGAGTGAAACTCAATCGTGCTTAGACCGAAGCTTTCGTGACGTGGGCTGCTGCGCGGTGAGGGTCGTGCTACCCACTTCATTCTCCACTGGAGTCTGCTTCTGGGCTCGAGCTTCTGGACATTCCGGGAGAGGAGCTCGATGGGTGAGGTGTTGCCCTTCAGAAACCAAAATGATCTGGCGCCTGGGTTTACTAATAAAGGAACTGCACGTAAGGGCGTTACAACCCTGGCGCCCGAGAGCAGGGACGTAGGTTGCTGGAGCTTGAGGCTGTTGGATATCCTGAGAAAGTAAGGATGGATGTGGATATGCTTCTCGCGACGAACCTGTTAATAGGGTTACGTGCAAACGGAGGCCGGAAGTTGGATACACTGAGGATGCGAGATAGGCTGATGCTAGCGAGACGCTGTCGCGAGAAAATGGACATTCCCGAGGATGTGGAGCTGGATACCCCAGTGGAGCTGGCGATCTGTGGAACGAAACTGAGCGAATTGTTTGGAAGATGTTCCGGGAGTTTGACACACTGAAACGTAATGAAATGTATAGTACAGGGACGTTCAGCTGTCTGGAGCATGTTGAGCATAGATTGAGGTTGCTGAGGCCAGGCACCATGGAGGAAGGCCTGACGAGAGATAGAATGATGGAAGTTTTTGGAGGATGCTCGAATAGCGTTAGAGGATGCACGTAGCATCGCTGGATTGGCCACGGAGGCGACTGAGACGCCGTCTTTAATTGATGCGCTGATGCCTGTAGGTAATATGCCGGTTTTGATGCCGATGACCGGTTATGACTTACTGAGCAAGGGAAGTTAGAGATCAGAGGCTGTCATTGGACACCGATGGCAGAGACGAGGAACTTCAGACGATTGGGATAAACACGCGACCTTGTGATACATGAACGACGACTGGTCCTAATAATCGCCGGATTTTTGGTTCACTACGGAGCCGGGTGCGCAGGGCTACTGTGCTAACGACGACAGAAATACCAAGACGCGTGGATTTACTTGAATCAACGAGGAGAGCATCAGTACAGATAAACGACTTTAGGGGGGGAGACAATAGAGTCAGTAGAGTCTGTGGTTACTCCCGTTACCGGTGCAGAACATGGAGACAAGAGAGAGAACACCAATTCCCCCACCACGGGAGTATGGGAGGAGTATGTACCGCATCTACTCCCACTCCGTGCTCCCACAGTCCACATTGTATATAATGGAGACGTACATTATGATGACGGCTCAGGAAGTATCAGCAGCGTTTCCGGGACGAGGATCAGACAACTAGCCGAGTCGAGAAACCCTGACACACGGAGGGATTTATTTAAGCTCAATTCACATGAGATATTGAGGGTGATGCACGAGATTGGTATGTACCACGCAGTGCTAAACTTTGAGAGCTGGGAAGGATTTTCAGACCAAAATCAAAGAAGCTTTCTTGCCACCCAAATTACGAAAGAGTTTGCTTCTCGAAGATATTAAAAAGAAGACATAAGGCAAAAGATGAAAAACTTGTACTGGCCATTGACTCGGAATGCAAAACCTACTTCGAAAGCTGGTACATAACTGCGTAACTGAGGACCGATCAAGTCACAATTATTAGACAGAGGCTTGTTGTCGCATCTTCAGAGAACACTCATGTTCCAGCATACCGATACAATTGATTTGAACTGCACTGAATAAAGGCAGGAGGTGTTTGAGTTGGTACATTGGGCAAGTACAACAGCATAAACCACTACCTTGCGCACAGAATGCCAGTAGTAATACCAGAGCCTCATCCTCGTGTACACCAAAGCCCGCAAACCAAATCAGATGTATAAGACACGAATAGATCGGAGGTACAAACTAAGAACGTCGATAGAGTTACTACACAGGAATAGTGACACGGTCGTTAGAACGAACGTTGTCGCCCAGGAACCACGGCTCTAGTCCCCCAAACTCGGGAAGAACTGTGAGGATTCAAAGAGGACACGATGGTATGTTTTAGGTGTGGAGGGATTGGGACATATGCGGAATAAACCGCCAAAAACCCCCAAGATTTCTCGTCCACGGTGTGGAAGAGATAAGCGTTTCTGCAAAGGAGAATGTGGTTGTTCAGGAAAACTTGTAACGAAAGTAGTTTTTGTTTTACGCGGCGTAAACCTGTTGACCTTAATCGACTCCAGCGAGATCGCGCTGAGCGGTGGGGACACTCCCACCGATCATTCCCACCTCCATCTGCAGTGCGTTGTGCGACTTATGCTGGTGGAGGGGACCAAGATAAGTATTTATAGGCGAGTCGAGCACTGGAACTGGCAGTTCCTCGCACGGCGCGAAACTCAAAATAAGGGAAAGCCTCTTACCGTTTAGTGGGAGTGGGTCCAGCCAGTTGTTGGTAGTGCTGGTAGTGAGTTCAGTGGTAGAGCAGATATGCCACAGGTAGGAAAGAGGTGCAGAGAGGGGACCGGAGGACCACTTGTGAGGACGAGATTCCAGGAGGGATGGGTATGAGGTTTGATCGTTGAGACCGAACGACGGCTGCAGGAGGGCGTTTAAGGGAATCAGCATCCTTTACGAGTCCTTTAGCCGTTATTGCGGATCAAACATCTGGGTGCCAAGATGAGGAAACTCAATCGTCCCTAGATTGTGGGTTGATTTACCTTAGTGACTGGACTCCTGCTGTCCATCTCTCGGAGCTGACGTTGATGTACGAGATGAGGAAACTCAATCGATACTTCCAGACCGAGGTTTTTCCGTGACGTGGGTTGCTGCGCAGTGAGGGTCGTGGTGTGCCCCCCCCTGTTGTCATTTGTCCAGACCGACCTCGGAAGGTATGGGTTCGTCACGGAGGTGTCGGCTGGGTCAACTAGCCGGTATTGCGTTTCCGGAAGGTCTGGGTGCCGAGATGAGGAAACTCAATCGTCCCTAGATTGTGAGCCGTTTTACCTCGGCGGACTCCTGCCATTCATCTCTCAGGTGTTTGACGTTAATGTGGCCAGATGATGAAACTCCTAATCGTGCCAAAACCGAAGCTTTCCGTGACGTGGTTTGTTGCGCGGCAGGCACTGGGCTGGCCTGATCTTCGAGGGTGCGGGATTCGTCACGGGTGTCGGCTGGGGTCCTTTAGCCGGTATTGCGCATCCGACATCTGGTGGTGCCGAGATGAGGAAACTCAATCGTCCCTAGGTTGTGAGCCGTTTAATACCTTGGCGGACTTTCTGCCGTCCATCTCCGGGACTGACGTTGATGTGCGAGATGGGCAAAGCTCAGCGTCGTGCTGAGACCGAAGTTTTTCCGTGGCGTGGGCTGCCGTGCAGCGAGCATACCCAGTTCGATGTACTCGGTCTGTCTCGTCATCGCGGGTGGACGCGCCGGTGGTTTTGCGCATGCGCCCGCCATACCGCCAGTCACTCCTGATTTAGACTGGGCAGCTGGGCAGTTCTCTTCGAGGGGGAACTGTTGCGCACGGACAATTAGATTTGTGCCGTGCGGAATCGTGCCCTTCAGGGACCCCCACTTGGATGGTCTTCAAAGTTATCAGTATACAGAGTGGGGCTTCGGTTTCCGCCCCCTCTCGCTTTTCTTTAACCTGGGATACCATGTATTTCTCTCCACGGCTGCCAATCACTTTCATGCATGAGCAATTTTTCTGATGAGCGAATGCCTTATCTATTCTCTCTGCCTGTTATGCCTAACCCATTTTTATGCTCTACGTCATTTTGTTTGCCTAATTCTTTCACAGTGCCTAATACATCGAGTAACTCCGCCACTGTAATCAGCTTTATGTGCACTCTAAGCCCTTCACGGAATGTTACTGGACTTTTTGAAGATTGACAAGTATGGATTTGGGACTTGGGTTTTAAAGGTTAGGGACTGTGAAGATTTTGTGATATAGATTAAGGACTGTTGTACCTGATACGAACTGTTGATTAGTTTTAAGGACTGTGATACCTGTGTATTTTGGAGATGTTTGTTTATTTGGTATGAATAGAGAGTAATCTTTAGTTGAAGCATGTTGTTTTTATTGGTGACACCCTCCACCTCCAACAGCCACCCACTTCATTCTCCACTGGAGTTCACTTCCAGGCTCGAGCTGCAGACGCATTCCGGGAGGGAGCTCGATAGGTGAGGGTGACGCCCTCAGAAACAAATAGTCTGGCGCCCGAGTTTACTGATAAAGGAACCGGCACGTAAGGAGCGGTACGTTCTAAGTGAGGATTGCGCGAGGACAGAGGTATCCATGATCCCTCTGGAAAGACTAGCCTCAAAGCTGAATACCATTCAGAGACATCTGACAGAATAACCGACCTATAATTTATGTCCGGTGTGGGAAGGGAGAAGCTTTTCAGCATCACTGGACACTGGTGCTACGAAATTATTCTTTGGAAGAACTGTGGGTGTGAGATTACTGCGATCGAATGAACATACCATCTTTCACATACCAGGCTACGGCGAAGATAGCTGGATGGTCAGTCAGTATCAAATTTTCTAGATGCTATAGACTTCCATTTCCAGTTGCACGACGACTATATCACGGTGGATATGCTGTATATGGAGAGTTTACCAGTAGACATAATGGTTGCGATGGACGTGCTGAGTGACTACGATTTTTAGCATCGAACTAAGAACTGTGTCCTGCTACTATAAAGGTAGATTACTGAGATCTGTCGGAGAGGAATCACTGTCCTGTTTCATTCCCACCTCCATCTGCAGTGCTGACATGATGCACTGTGGTGGAGGGGGACCGAGAACACTGAAACAGCAAGTCTCATGCAGCATGGAACTCAAAATAAGAGGAAAGCCTCCTACCGTGTAGTGGGGAGGGTCCAGCCAGTGTTGTTAGTGCTGGTAGTGGAAGGTTCAGTGGCAGTGACATGGCCTGCCAAGGTAGAAAGGGGTATAGAGAGGGATCGGAGGATCACTTGTGGAGACGAGATTCTAGGAGGTGAGTGTGAGGTCTGGATCGCTGGGACTGAATGACGGCTGCCTGAGGAGGAGCGTTTAAGGGCATCAACGTCCTTACGAGATCCTTTAGCCGGTATTGCGGATCCGGACATCCGGGTGCCGAGATGAGGAAACTCAATCGTCCCTAGATTGTGGGCCATTTTACCTCGGCGGACTCCCCGCTGTCCATCTCTCGGAGCTGACGTTGATGGCCGCAGGATGAGGAAACTCAATCGTGCGCTTTAAACCGAAGCTTTCCGTGACGTGAGCTGCTGCGCGGTGAGGGTCGTGGTATTGCCTCTGTGGTCGTTTGTCGAACTGACTCCCGGAAGGCACAGGTTCGTCACGAGTGTCGGCTGGGTCCTTTAGCTGGTAGTTGCGTTTCCGCCGTCTGGGTGCCGAGATGAGGAAACTCAATCGTCCCTAGATTGACAGGCCGTTTTACCTCCCGGCGGACCTCTGCTGTCCATCTCTCGGAGCCGACGCTGATGTGCGAGAGATGGGGAAACTCAATCGTGCTTAAACCGAGGCTTTTTCCGTGACGTGGGCTGTTGCGCGGCGGGCACCGGGTTGGCCCGATCTTGGGAGCGGGATTTCGTCTACGAGTGTCGGCTGGGTCCTTTAGCCGGTATTGCGTTTCCGCCGTCTGGGTGCCGAGATGAGGAAACTCTAATCGTCCCTTTAGGTTGTGGGCCGTTTTTACCTTGGCGGGCTCTCTGCTGTCCATCTCTTGGGGTTGACGTTGATGTACGAGATGAGGAAACTCAATCGATGCTTTAGACAAAGCTTTCTCCCTGTGGCGTGGGCTGCTGTGCGGCAGGCACTTGGTTTCGACCTCGGCCCTGTCGTCATCACCGCGGGTGAACGCGCGCGGTGGTTTGCGCATGCGCACGCCAGCCTCACTGGTCAACTCCGATTTGGGCTGGACGCTGGCAGTTCTCTTCGAGGGGTTCTGTTGCGCACGGACGGCACTAGTTGCGCCAAGTGTGGAACTGCGCCCTACGGACCCCCCGCTTGGATGGTCCAGGTTGGCCTGAGTGAGGCTCTTTGGTTTCCTCTCTCGCTTTAACCCCGAGACATTATCATTGCTTATCACACGACCTTAGTCATTTTGCTTAATGCACTCTTTCTGATACCTAATACATCAGAGTAACTCGTCACTGTAATCGCTTTATGTGCACTCTAACCCCTTCACGGAATGTCACCGGGACTTTTTGGGTGATTGATAAGTAGATTTGGGACTTGGGTTTTAGAGGTTACAAGGTTACGAGGATTTTGGTGATTTAGATTAAGGACTGTTGTACTGAGATATGAACTGTTGATTTGTTTTAAGGACTGTGAGACGGGCTTATTTTAGAAAGTTTGTTTTATTTAGTACGAATAGAGAGTATATTTTCCCAGTTAACCAAGAGTGTTTTATTGGTGACACCTCCTCCAACAGCTACCACTTGTTCTCACTGGAGTCTACCTAGAGCTCGAGCTTCTGGACATTCCCGGAGGAGCTCGATAGGTGAGGTGACGCCCTCCAGAAACAAATAGTCTGGCGCCGGGTTTACTGATAAAGGAACTGCACATGGGCGTTACCAAATTCTGGCGCCCGAGCAGGGACCGGGTTGTTGGAGGCTGGTGTTTGGAATATAATAGAGATTTTCTTTATTTTGGACAATGGATTTGTTGGGTTTGAGGTTGTTGGAGTTTGGACGTTGTTGGATGTCTGAGAGTAAGGATGGATGTGGATGGCTTCAGGTGACGAACTCGTGTGGAGTTGCGTGCCGGAGGGCTGGAAGTTGGATCCACTGCGGATGAGGATAGGCTGTTGCTGCGAAGAGCGCTGTCGAGAGGGATAGACAATCCCGAGGATGTGGAGCTGAATACCCGATTGAGCTGGCGATCTGCGGTACGAAGGTGAGCGAATTGTTGGAAGATGTTCCGGAGTTTGACATTGGAAATGCACGAAATATATAGGAGGATGTTCAGCCGTCTGGAGCATGTTGAGCATAGATTGAGGTTGGTGAAGCCAGGCACCATGGAGGAAGGACTGACGAGAGATAGAATGATGGAAGTTCTGGAGGACGCTCGAATAGCGTTAGAGGATGCCCGTAGCATCGCTGGATTGGCCACGGAGGCGACTGAGACGCCGTCTTTAATTGATGCAACGATACCGAGATATGCCGGTTTTAGTACCGATGACCGATAGGACTTACCGAGCTAGAGAAGTTAGAGACCAGGGGCTGTCATTTGACACCGATGGCAGACGAGGAATTTCGAACGATTGGGACAAACACGCGACCTTGGGACACGAACGACGACTGGTTCCATCAATCGCCGGATTTTTGATTCATTGCGGAGCCGGGTGCGCAGAGACTGTGCCAACGACGACAGAGATACCAAGACGTGGATTCACTGAATCAACGAGGAGAGCATCAGTACCGAATGCAAACATCGTAGGAGAGACAATAGAGTCAGTAGAGTCTGTGGTTACCCACTACCGGTGCAGACAAGGAGACAAGAGAGAGAAACACCACCCCCCACCACGGGAGGACGAGAGGAGTATGTACCACATCTACCCCACTCGTGCCCCCACAGTCCCATTGTACATGTGGAACGTACCTTATGACGGCTCGGAAGTATCACAGCGTTTCTGGACGAGATCGAACAACTAGCCGAGTCGAGAAACCTGACACACGGAGATTTATTTAAGTCAATTTATGAGATATTGAGGGTGATGCACGAGATTGTATGTACCATGAAAAGCAAACTTAGAGAGCTGGGAAGATTTTAAGACCAAAATCAGAAGCCTTCTGCCACCAAATTACGAAGAGTTGCTTCTCGAAGATAATAAAAAGAGAACGCAAGGCAAAGATGAAAACTTGTACTGTACGTGACTCGAATGCAAACCTATTTCGAAAGCTCGTACATAACTGCGCAACTGAGACCGAGCAAGTCACAATTATCAGACGAGGCTTGCTTGCCACATCTTCAGAGAGCACTGTATTCCAGCATACTGATACAATTGAGGAACTACTGAATAAAGGCAAGGTGTTTGAGTTGGTACATTGGCAGGCACAACAGTATAAACCACCACCAGTACAGAATGCCATAGTAACACCCAGAGCCTCATCTCGTGTACCAGAGCCCGCAAACCAGACCGAATGTATCGGACGAATAGATCTGGTACCGACTAGAACGTCGATGGAGTTACCACACAGGAATAGTGACACGGTCGTTAGAACGAACGTTGTCGCCCAGGAACCACGGCCTAGTCCAACAAAAGAACTGTGAGATTCAATGAGGACACGATGGAAGGTTTTAGATGTGGAGACACAGGCATATGCATAAACCGCCGAAACCCCCAAGATTTCCTGTCCACATTGTGAGATGGCGTTTCTGCGAGAATATGGTTGTTCGAGAACTAAGTGAGGATTGCGAGACGAGGCATCCGCAATCCTCTGAAGACTAGCCTCAAAGTTGAATACCATTCAGAGACATCCACCAGATAACCGACCTATAATTTATGTCAGTGTGGAAGGGAGAAACTTCTAGAGTGTTACATGACACTGGTGCTACGAAGTCATTCCTGGGAAGAACTGTGGCTGATTATCGATCGAATGAACATACCATGTTTCACACCAGTTACGGCGAAGATAGCTGATGGACAGTGTATCAATTCCCAGAAGCTGTAGACTTCAATTGCAATGGCTTAAGATCCGATGTTGGAAAATTTGTAAAAGTGTGATGATTGTCAACGTCATAAACATTCCTTACCTAGGAAAGAACCTATGACAATCACAACCACAGCTTCGTCTGCTTTTCAAAAAATTTTTAGATCTCGTAGGTCCATTCCTTACCGATATCGAAAATAATAAATATATACTCACAATTCAATGCGACTTAACCAAATTCGTAGAGTGTTACCCTTACCAAACAAAGAAAGAAACAGTTTCAAAATCTTTCATTCAAAACTTTGTTTTAAGGTATGGTATACCATCTGAAGTTGTTACAGATCAAGGCACAGAATTTTATCAAGAATATTTAGTGAATCGTGTAAATTGCTCAAAATCAAGCGTTTCAATTCAACAGCTTATCACCACGAAACATTAGGTGCACTTGAAAATTCTCATAAACACTTAGGAGCTTTCTTCGTATGCACACAGCTAAGGAAAGTAACACCGGGAGTAATGAGATTCGTTTGTGCTTCATATAATAATACCGTTAACTTCTTCAACTCGCTATATCATGAATTAGTTTCTTGAAAATCTCAGTAAATTTCCTCAAAAATTTAAAATAATAGGTGATCTACTCATACTTGGACAGACTATCTCTATTGGAAATTGAAAAATATAGATTGCAACTATATGGAAAGACGTTAGATAGGACTTGGCAGCATTGAAAATTTGGAGAGAGGAGTTTCTGACAAAATGTAAAGGAAATTAGTTATGAAGTAGAGATATAGTGCCTGAACAATAAGTGACATGATTACAACTTGACCCCCTATTCACGTGGTCCCTTACGAAATAGCAGCAAGTGCGAAACTCTGAACATTATTGGGTGAAAACGGACAAAATAAACTCAAAGTAGTACAGAATGAACAGAGTGAAATTGCATTCTCATAAAAATCTTATAAAGAGTATCAAGTGATTACAGATTAAGAGACTGATTGACAAAGTTAAGGTATGTAAAGTATATATAGATAACAATTATTTAGAAATAGCTTTTTTTGTGATTAGAGCACGTGATCAAAAATTAGGGATTTTATTTATTTTTTTCTATATACACTAATCACATATGTTTCGGCATATACTAAGTCCTTTCAAGTTTACGTGCTATAAACATAGTGACAATCACATCTAAAGGTATAATTGGGATTATTAGGGTTTTTAACATTTCCACATTTTATGCTAGCCTACTCCGCCCAATACTTCTGTTCAGTAATCAGAGTGGTCAGGTAATTATGAAACTAATGTGTCGTGAATGTGCTATTAAACCAGAATTATTCTTCAAATTTTCCTGTGTATATGCAGGTCGCCAATTTATCACCTCCAATGTCATCTCGCACATGTGTGAGTACTGTTGATAGAATATTTTATTTTCACCAGTTCATTTTTGGTGTGATAAGCTCTTTAATACACTACAGATGCCACTGACACAATTTTGATACCATAAAAATAAGTTGGGCAAATTTTGGATAGCTCTTTTCTGGTCTGTTTTGATTATTTATTAGAGTGTTTTTCTCTTGAATGCATATTATTTTAAATGTCCTTATTCTTCATGTTGGTTTCTTTATGTAGAAATTTTAAAGTTGTCAAAGCCAATTTGATATTCATGCCCAAAATACAAGATTTCAGTAATGAGTATTGGGATTGTGTCGAGGTGGTATCTGTGAGTATCTGAAAAACATCACTGCAAATGAAATCCAGTGAAAACAAGATATTCTATCAACAATT
The DNA here is from genome assembly GCA_030674115.1 of Micraspis discolor. NCBI lineage: Eukaryota > Metazoa > Arthropoda > Insecta > Coleoptera > Coccinellidae > Micraspis > Micraspis discolor. Next base: position 36,769 of record JARTUT010000192.1, read on the forward strand.
TTCTGCCATTATAAGTACAGATGGCATTCCAGGGTGATAAATTGAAAACTGCATAAGGTACAAGAGATAACTGAAGAATGATTCGAAGCGATAAAGTGTCTACAATAATAATGAATATGATTTTACTTTTCTGATTTTTTAAGATGAATAAGCTGGAATAGTGTAGGCTAAAGTATAAATGTGAACAGTGGTGGTAATCTCTTGAGAATCTGATTATACATTTTAGATGTGTGATGGGTGTTTATGTTTCAGAAAAGACGTAATTTCAAAAGTGTTTAGCATATGCTGAAACATATGTAACACATTAATATAGAAAAAAATAGATGAAGTTCTCCATTTTGATCCCGTGCAAAAGTCCCAATTCCAGCATTTTGCCAAATAATATATAATATAGTACAAGAAAAATACATATTTATATATAGATAA
>JARTUT010001496.1:0-37173 GCA_030674115.1 Micraspis discolor
CACCAGAACATTTGGCACACGTTACAGGTCTCTTGAAAATTTCCAGACACTTTTTAAAGAGTGATTATAACCACAACAATTCTTGCAACGTTTTACATTAAAAACATCATAAACTTTGCAACTTTCATAACCAACAAATACATACTTTGATTTCATTATAATTGAGTATGCATCACTTGAAACTTCAGCTAACACAGAGTATTTATTATTTTTACTTTATACTTATGCACAATATTAAAACTATTCACAGGCAGCTGGTTTCTGGAAACAATATCATCGGCCAACTGCTCTGGGCTTCGATCTTCAGACATGTTTACTATTTTGATACACGGATTTTTCTTTGAATAGACTTCCGCAGTCAAAACATCTCCATTTTCAGCAGTAACAACCTCCAAAATTTCATCAGAATCCCGTTTACTATTACACTTAAGATGGATAGATCCATTATTGGCTTTGTTCATCATTAACACTTTAGCACTAGTTTTGGACGATACCTGTTTTATAATCAATCTTAAAGGATCGCCTTTAAAACTTTTGGCAGGTTTAATTATTAACCTAGCTACTTCTTTATTTTTCGGTACATTTGACACCGCCGAAACATAAGATGTCGAAACATAATTGAGTTTTTGTTCCATAGTAGCAACAGACGTCCTCAAAAAAATGATGTGCTCCCTCAACTCATCGTTTTGCTTCACCAATTCAGTATTGAATTTTTTTTCATAGCTAAGCTCAGTGATATAATCCTGGCATTCGAAACAGTTAGTATTTTGATCATATTTTCTCTTTTTACCCTTGTCACCAGTGACCGAAACAGCATCATCATCCGGTGATTTATCCTCCATATCCATTTAATCAAAATTTTCATCAACAGTTTGATTAAGACCATTTTTTATATCATCTAAATGTTTCTGCAATATCAACAATTTTTTGTTGACATTGATAGATTCAATATCACTTGTATTGTTTATGTTTACTCCTGGTGATGTGTTGTGGAAAGTTAGGTTAACGTGGGCAGGGCAAATCACAGTATGACGTGAAACGAAAAAACCCTTGCCTTCACTCACTTTTTTCAAAAATGCCGATCTACAGAAACCACCATCACAAATTAAACAAACTACAGATCCAAAACTTCTATTTGAATGACAAACATGTCGAACTAAATCGGGAGGTATATCACGCGCGTCCTTGCTCGTCCAAGTCATCTTGACGTATGAATCGTTTCACAAGTATTTTTTTTTCACTCGACGAGCCTTTGATTTGCTTAATACAAAAAATATTTTTGTGTATGTAACATGAAAACTTTTGTGTAGTTATGTTTAAGGCAAGGATAAGGATACTAGAAAAAAAATTAAAATGCTTCAAATACGAATACTTTTTTGTAATACCATTTCATAACATTTCAGAAATTGTGAATTTTAATAAACAAAGAGAAGTTATTTCGATTTATTGCTACATTAATACGAATTTACTTCATGATTTTCGTCTGTATTTTGCTTATGTCCAACAGTAATCCGCTAATTTACGGGGGCTCCATTTGCCCTGATTTCGATTTTCTATGGTAGAAATGTCTTGATGGCATCTTTCACCGTGTTCATCACTGACGGCGCCCAAATTTTCTGGAGAGAAGTCTAAATGTGAATGCAGAAAATGTATTTCCAATGACATATTACAGCCCAAAGCCTTATAAGTAGATAAATGCTCCGCGATGACACATTTATAGTTACTTGATCGGTGATTTCATAGAAAATTAGAAGTTACTCTCATGAAAGATTCCCAGCTGATTTTTCTAAATTACTGAGCATTTCTTTGAATGTATTTTTTTTTATCAATTGCTTGATTTTGGGGATAACACATATGCTCTCTTTAATTTCACTTCACTCTTATAAGCCCAAGCTTTATGTGTAAAAGTGGTAAAAATACATTTTCAGGCTGCACCATTGAAGGATTTTTGATATTTTTTTGTCCTGGAGTAAGAGTTTGTCTTTTGGGACAGTCTTGCTTAATATAATGATTTTTTCGGTCTCTGCTACCCCACTCACAAATAAAACAACAGTATTTCGTACACCCAAGTTGCAATCCTGAATTTAGGGCAATCACCTTCAAATCCCCACAAAATTTCCAGTTGTGTTCGTTATACTGAATTTTTTCCAAGCTAAACTTAATTATTTCATAAGACTCTTTCATGTTAAAAGCCTCAACTAATGGGATAGATTGAAGTTTATTGCCGATATGTAAAAGAACAGCCTTTGGACTTACTTTTGACCCATGAGTAAATAAACGACACTCTTCTGCTTTATATTCTATACCCAAGAGAGTCATTACACCGTAGATTTTATTACATTATTACAAAATACAAGCAGATCATCTAGTGAAGAAAACCTTTTAGCTCTTCATCTCGATTGCGAAAGTAGCACACTTTTTTTAAGGTTGTAATAAATTACATCCCTTTAATCGAGAGCCCAAAAGTTCTGCCTGTTGTTTGGACAAATACGTAGGTACCAAGTCATTGAGATCTCCTTGTGATAGAAGATGTGGCTCATTAGACGTGGATGAGGAAGCTTCTTCAAAGTCAGAATCCAATGTCTCACTCTCGACTTCTGGCGTAACGGACAGATCGCTAGTTTGAGGCGGTTCTGGTACCGATAAATCTTCACTATGAGAGATCGGTCTGTCAGCTGATGGTAGCTCAGGATACTTAATTTTACTTTTTGTTTCAATTTTAATACTTTTTATATCGGTAAGACAAAATTAACAATCAGATGAGAGGTTTGTTGGTTCCGTCCAAATCATAAAGATTGCAAAAGAGACAGATCGAGATCTATTCGCCTATCCAGTGAGAAGAACCACACATGTAACACAACAGACTTGTTGAACCCACGCTTTATCTTGTAGTCCGATGGCAAAACCAAAATACTGCTCATATAACTTAGTTACTAATGGTGTAAAATTCCTTCGCTGAGTTTTAAAAGTGATGTCACCACAAATGTAACAGAACTTGTCAGAATTATTTTTACACTGTCTTGACATTATTTAAGAATCACTTCACTTTAAAAACAGAACAAACCATTGCAATCTTCAAATACGAATTCTCTAAAAGTGAAAGTGAAACAAAAACAGTTAATTTTCAATTTCGTGGGCAATAACTGTAGACGAAAGCTAGATCTGATGGAATCAAAATAAATATGGTTATAAAAAGAAGGTAGGTAGGTAATTAAAAATTAGTCACCTTTCTTGTTACGAAATTTGTTCACCAGTGTTATCAATAAAATGCACATGTGCTCATTATTCGAATACATTCATTTTACTAAGTGATAGTGATATGATGAGTTGACATTAATGATACATATTGTTGTTATCCACAACATACCCGAATGTGTCCGGTAGCAACACATATGAGCTTGAAAATGTACAATTACTGAGGAATTAAACAGCAAACTTTCTCAGGACGGTCCAATTCAAACGAACTATATCCTCAATGAAAGATCAACTTTCACGAATAGAAATATATTAAAAACAATTAATCAAAGAAAGTACATGCGATCCTAACGAAATCTATCCAATTGATTGAGACCATTTTCGGTTCGATATTCGAAAATTACGGACGATAGTACGATGTTTTACTAGTTTCTGAATATTAACAAGCGCTAAAATAGTGAGGGCCTTCTGAACAAAATTCTTCCTGTCCTTGCCTTATCAACGTATGTAGTTGAATTGACCAGTTAATGTTTTGTGTGTTTTTGAATGGTACTCATAATATATATCATCATCAGTATTCCTATCTCTAGTATCGCAAAAGTTTTATGTAGCTTACCCAAAAGATAGATGAAATGTGACGTTTTAAATTCTTCTTCTTCTTCATTTTCTCGCAATTTTTTCAATGAAATCAATTTCAGGGCTGAAGAATTTGATGGGGACTGAAATCCAGAAATGTATAAATTGTTTATGTCACGCGAGATCCGGATGTTGGAGCAGGTTCAACTGTGCAAGGTACTCAGTCAGCTTTGAATACTGGAGAAGAGCTGGAAGCCCTGTACTCGATCCGAATGATGATCCAGATTCCCAGGATACTTACAGAAAATGTATGGCTAATGAAAATTGCATCGTTAACACTATCGACAAATATACATCATCTTTTGGGGAGATTGTGAGTGCCCTTTTCATTACTGCTTAGTATTGGTTTCATTAAACCATTTTGTGATCCATGTGTGCAATTATTCTTGGAAGTGATATTCTGTAATTTAGGCTTTTTCATCAATGATCTAGGTGTTATGATAATTTCTGCATTCAGGTATTCTCACATATCCAATCAAACACGGCTCTTCTATATACAGTTTACGACAATAAAGAAATAAAGTAAACGTCTAAGTTTAAATGTAAAAATCTTTACTGAGTTTCCGTCTAGGTTCCAAAAGTACCATATTTTTCCAAATTTGTTTCCTACGTCTTCGTGTTGACATACACCGTCTTGATCTCCTGTTATCTTCTAGTTCAAAATCACGTCGACTAATTCCACTCCTAACTATTTCAGAGATTTCCCTAAATTGTCGTTCAGTGGGATGTAAACAAATAATATTGACCTTAGCCCGTCCATTGAACAATCTTTGTATATTCTTATAACAAGAACATACAATTAGCACTCACATCAATCCTGTATTCGAAGTGTCAAACCTCTGAAAGTTTCATAACTTTGAAATACAATCCATCTATAGTCATCTCATGAATCTCCGAAAATATCATATACAACAGGTTTATTGAATTGGCATATCGCTGACGGTGTCGAAAGAAAATGAACGGAAATAGTTTCTATGAGGAATACTTCCGTCTATTCTTTAAAATCGAAGATACACTCGAATTAACTCACAGGGCTACTCTGACTCTTAACAATGTCAAAAAATGGCAAATTCTACAGAAATGATAAATCTAGGTTACTCCAGGCAGCAGTTCAGTATCGTGTCTATACTGAAGCGGTTCTTTTCTGAGTGAAGGAGTGTTTTCCAAAAATTATTCGATTGTAGATATTTTTTAATTTCAACATGTGTGAATATATTTTCGAATTCAATCTTGGTTGATATATTTTCTAGACTTAGATTCTTTCATCGATTAATTCATACAGTGGATAACTCCAAATCTCTTAGTTGTTTTAGATATTTATTGATAACGAGGATTCAAATCAGCCAAGAATATTTTTGTATTTAGTAGATTTACCTACCTAAGTTAGAAATAAAACTCAAAAATATCAAATTCCATCAATATTTATTACATATCATTCAAACGATGCTCCATTTGAAGCGATACACATGTGCTTTCGTTTTTTCCACTCATGGGAACATTTTTTATAGGTGCTTTTAGGGATGATCTTCAGATGCTTCTGCGATTTTTTTTCATGGCTTCTATGGAGACAAATCTGGTTTCCTGCAGCTGTAATTTCGGTTTGGAAAAAAAAAGTCACACGGAGCTAGCTCATTCAAACAAGGTGGCTGGTAGATGGCATTATCGAGAGTTAAAATCAATAATAATCGTGGCTCGATGAAATGGTGCATTATACCATAGTCGTACAAAATACACGAATGTTTAGCAGAAATCTCGATCGTTTATGACAAATATTTTCATGCAAACGTCTCAATGCAATTAAATAAAAGTACTTATTGACCGTTTGACCTTGTAGAACGTATTCTTGATGAACCACACCACGAATATCGAAGAACACAATATGCATCGTCTTGATTTTCAAACGACTTCTTATCACGTTTCAACTGAGATAATTACTAGAAAATGTATTTAGTATTTAGGAAGGCCGCTAGCTCTACGTTCGGTGAGGGGTCGGGGTAAGATTTTAATTTATATATTTTCTTTATTTGAGGCGCCACGTGATTTATAAAAAAAAAACTCCTAAAACTAAATGGACACTCAGAAAAAGTGAAAGAAAATCACGAAAATTGGGTAAATTTTCTATAATCATCCAAATAACAAATGTTAACTCAAATTCGTAAGAGATCTTATAAATACGTAAGATTGAAAATAGAAGGAGTTTTCCTATATAAAATATATCAAATTAAAGGAGCCCTTTATAACATTATAAATGGTTTTCAGCATTCATAAAATATAATGGGGGATGTTCAACAAAATTTACCATAAACGTTATTACTTGTTCAACTATCGACTATATAGATATAAAAAAATTACACTTATCGAACAAATTGTGTTCGAATTAGCAATGAAATTAAGGAATAGATTCGATTCAAACTAATTCAGATGGATGGATTTCATCATTTTACAAACGAAAATTTTTCAAAAGAAGAAAAAATAACCACGTGTTCAGAAAAGAACCCAATGGCGCAGATAGTTCGACACTAAAAATTCAGAGAACTCTGGACACCGAGAAAACAAAAAAAATCAAATAATTGAAATTGAAATTGAATAATGAAGTTAAGTACAATATCAAAATAAATGAAGGTGAGCTGATCCACCAGATATTCTCAAATGGAAAAGTGAAAAATGGCGGTCCGACATCTTTTTGTCATCTACACAAAAAAATAATTAAATGCATTAAATAAACATGACATTTAGGATCGAATAAACCCTGTCTGATCATAAAATGAGGGACTTACCGGAATAATTCATTCCGCCATCGAAAATTTGCATTTAAAATTCACGGGAAGAAATATAACACCTCTGACGTGTTTCTCCCAGCAACTCTGCTACGGAAAAGAAATCGATTTAGATCTAAATTATCGGCCAGGCCGCTACGATATCGATCCTGCGCACCGAGCAGCATTCCAAGGTGAAGATAACCGAAATTCCTACGCCGACTTCCAGGCGAATTAACGCGATTAAACTGAACCGGGGAATCTTACCGTTACACACCCCCTTTACCCGGTAAAAAAATTTTTTTGAAAAAAAATTCGAAAAAATTTTCGAAAAAAAATTTTCGAAAAAAAAATTTTTTTATAGTAGAGAAAAGTTATTTTGCCAAAAGTTGATCAGACAAAGTCAATTTCGATCAAGACAGATCTTGAATTTACATAAAAATATAGATAGCTAAATTTGGAGCGATATGTATAATAGAATAGAAATGTATATGAAGCTACTAAAATTATAAGTCACTGCGCAAAATATCAAAAATACTTGAATTTAAGTTATTCAAAGTGAAATGCGCATCCACCAAAATACTGAGAAGCTTTCAGTTTCATTTTGTGAAACAACAAAAAATCAAAATCGGTACATTAAAATCACAGAAAAACCAACAGATATGAGGCCAAAAAATTACCGTAAAACAAACTATTTTGTCTATAAGACAATAGGCAACAAGGAAACACGAGAGTTTTTAATAAAAAGAGATAAGAAAAATATAAGATATTAATTGCCAGGTATTGAGGCAAGTGGTCAAACGAAGCAAACATCTACAGATTGATTAGGGATAGCGAGAAAAGAAAAACAGGAAAAGGTATCATCGGGATAGCGAAAAAGTAACGGTAAAAGAATAGCGAAAAAAGTATTGTATGAGTAGAATTGACAAGATGTTCGGTCATGTATGTTTCACAGGCAATCACCATCCCCCTCACTGAAACTTATCTTGTTTATCCTTGTATACTGAGATTCCAGGAAAATGATCTCCTCTGGTGGTTTTTCAGTTGAAGAAACGTTCGGTAATTATCTTCTCTGGTGGTTTTTCAGTCAAAGAAATGTTCTGTACGCCACTGCTGCAAGTTGGCAACAAGCTCTCAACTTCAATGAATTTTGTACTTGATAGGTCGACGACAAAATTCCATAGCCCGACGGGTTTGGCTGTGAAAATCGGGTTTATCAGTTTTGACTTGATAAAAATCTCTTAGTTTCCATCGTTCTCTAAATGCATCATTTTACAAACGAAAATCTTTCAAAAGAAGAATAAATAACCACGTGTTCAGAAAAGAACCCAATGGCGCAGATAGTTCGACACTAAAAATTCAGAGAACTCTGGTGTTACTGCAACTCATTGTTATTAGTTGAGTTCATTCATTTTATTCCAAGTTTCTTGCTCGTTTCGTGCGGCCCACGTATATGTTCATTTCATTGTCCGATTAACGCGTAACATATGTTGGAGCATATGACCTATGTCGGACAGACGAAAGTACGTCGTTCAGCCACACATCGTCGTGCAACACTTTCTTCGCAATCAATGAATTTCTCAATTTCTACAAATTATTACTCTGGTGAAAAAAGTGACTTTTTCTCGCTCGTGAGTGACACGTTGCTTCAGCCGTACTGTGAAACCAGGTAGGCAAAGTCAGTGCTCCACATTCGATTTTCTTTCGGGTCATTTTTTCTTATCAGAATTTCATTGTTGATTTTCTTTCGTTTTCATTTAATTTTCAAAGGCCCTTGTCGTGCCATTTTGGTCCTTCGAACCGCGTTTTCAAAATTATTGCGATCAAGCATTTTGGAAATATTTTCATTTAGTTTTTTCATTTGCATTTGTTTCAATCTGTCAATTATTCACGTAACCTCAAAAACTTGACAAGATATCGAACACATTCATAAATCCTTTAATATCTGCGCATGTTATAGAATTTAGCTTTCATTACCTGAGAACATAGACAACTCTTCATTTGTTTTTCTCATCTATGCTCATAACCTTGATTCAAAACATAAACAAAGATAGACATTTTTGTTTTTGTTTATTTACATTTCATTGTTTTCAACTCAATTTTCCATTTAATAGATTCAATCTTAATTATTCACTTTATTAATTAATTTAGTTCTTTTCAATCGGTTAGTCTATTTACTCTTTTTTCAAAATTACTCAAAACAAAATTCATATTGTTTTCTGCAGTATACCTTGAATAATAATGATGAGGACAAAATTGAAACAACTCAAAGCTCGTCGTCAAATTGTTATTGATGATCTCGAGGAAATTCTGAATTTAGCACAATTCGCTGTCACTGATGAAAGTCTCCACGTAAGATTCAAATTAAGATGTGAAATACTTGACGATATTCTCGTGGACTTTCAAAATTTACATACGTCAATTGTCTCTATGATTGTATCTTCCGAAGAACCGGAATTGAACACTGAGAAGGTTATTCGAACAGCCTTTATGGATAATTATTACACCATCAGAACGACTTATGTTAATTTATTTCCTGTAGTAAACATTCCAGTAAAAAACCAAGACAGTTGCTCTATCAGTTCGCCAAATGTTAAACTTCCAAAGATAGTATTGCCCATTTTCAATGGGAATTATAAAGAGTGGCCTACTTTTTTCGATATGTTCCAAAGTTTGGTACATGAAAATTATAACTTGAGTCAAATAGAAAAGTTTCAATACCTCCTTAGTTCACTTTCTTCTCATGCTTTATGTTTAGTTAAAGGGTTTCCATTGACTGCTGAAAATTATGAAAGCGCTTTTCAGACATTGGCGGAATGATATCAGAATAAAAGACTTCTCGCTAATACGTGTTGGAAGGAAATCTGTAATGTTCCAAAGCTACAGGGTGATTCAGCTAAAGACCTTAGGCGAATTCTAGAGGTTTTTGCGGAGAACTTATCGGTATTAAGAAATTTAGGTTTACTCGTTGACCAGTGGGACTTTGTTTTATTTCACATTCTCATTCAGAAATTAGATTCAGCATCGATCAAACGTTTTGAATTACAAGAATGTTCAACCGATATTCCGTCGTTTGTCAATTTGCGAAATTTCCTGACAAATCAGTGTATAGCCTTGGAGGCAGTAGCTTTTTCTCTTCCGTCGAAAACTCATTCAGTTTCGAATTCTTGAGTTTTGAAATCTAGTTCTCTCTAAATGAATAAAAGAAATTCGACTCTTCTCGTTCAAACGGAAACTGAATCATTCAAGAAACGTTTAACCTGTAATTATTGCAAGTTAGCTCATAATATTTACAAATGTCCATCATTTTTGGAACAAACTGTTCAAGATCGGTTCAAGACTGTGAAGAACAAAAATTGGTGTATCAATTGCCTCCATTCTGGACATAAGATTTACAATTGTTCTTCAAAGTCAAATTGTCGTGTTTGCAACGGAAAGCATCATACCCTGTTACACATGCGAAATAACGCGGATAATGATTCTTCAACAGAGACGTTTCATTTCAATGCTGCAAATTCATCGGATTCAGGCTCAGCTCAGGTTTTAACCAATGTTTCTTCAAATTCTACCGTTCTCTTAGCAACCGCTGAGGTCGCAATTCGTGATGCTTGGGGTAGATATCAGACGGTCCGAGTTCTGTTAGATGGAGGCTCTCAAATAAATATTATAACTCAATCGTGTGTAAATATATTAGGCTTGAAAATTTGTGATGCTTCATTTTCGATAAATGGAATTTGTGAAAGCTCATCTTCTGCTAATTGCAGCACTGAATGTACTATTCGCCCATCAGGTCAAATAAATCCATCATTTACATTCGATGCCGTCGTGATTCCGAAGATTTGTGCGGAAATGCCGAGTTCTTTCGTAAATCATTCGTTTTGAAATTGTGTCTATAACAAGAAGTGAGCAGATCCGAACTTTTCTATTCCGAAATCAATAGATCTTCTTCTAGGAGCGGATATATTCTCTTTAATAATTCGACCGGGTTGTATCGAGGGTAACGGTTTAGAACCAACAGCACTTGAGACAGTATTTGGTTGGGTTTTCATGGGAAAGATTCAATCACCTAGCATATCAATTAACAATTTTCATTTGTCATTGTCTGAATCAGGTTTGAACTCCTCGTTGAGAAGATTTTGGGAACTTGAAGAAGTTTCAGAGAATGTCATTGTATCACCAGAAGATCAATTTTGTGAGAACTTATACACTCAGAACTATTCTAGAAATACATCTGGACGGTACACTGTGGCATACCATTTAAACCTGATCAGTCAACACTTTCATTCGGTGACACATATTCTCTCGCACTACGTCGTTTTTTATCCCTTGAACGTGGACTTATTGAAGACCAGAATATATACAAGGAATGCTCTACTTTCATGAGGGAATATTTAGAAAAAGATCATATGTCATTGATTTCTACTAGTTCGGATTATGAAAATACTTTCTATATCCCTCACCATTGTATAATCAAACCAAACAGTCCATCTACAAATTTGAGGGTTGTTTTCGATGCATCAGCTCATGTACCCGGTCATTTATCTTTAAATGATGCTCTATTGATAGGTCCTAAATAACAAAAGGATATTATTGTCATTTTGATGAACTTTCGTGTGCATCGGTTCGTTTTCACAGTTGATATCAAACAAATGTATCGTCAAATATTAGTTCAAAATTCACATCGAAACTTTCAAAGAATATTGTGGCGGTTTTCTCCATCCATACCTATGGATCATCAATATCACCATTCTTTGGATTTTGATATAGATCCGATAGTCAAAATTCTCGGTTTGAGGTGGTTTCCTTCGTCGGACGAATTTTCTTATCTTGCGGAAACTACTGTGCAGGTATGTACCAAACGTACCATACTTTCCGAACTTTCTCGAATTTTCGACCCTTTGGGGTTCCTTTCTCCATTTACTTTTCTTGCTAAACATTTGATCCAGCATCTTTGGACATTAGGTTAGCAGTGGGATGATACACTTCCAGACGATGTCAGCCGTCGCTGGAATCAGTGTAAATCCATATTAACCGAATTGGGTAAATTAAAGATACCTCGAAAACTTGCATCGAAACCATTTTATCGTTGCGAACTTCATGGTTTCGGAGATAGTAGTGAGCGTGGCTACGCAGCCGTGGTATATTTCAGGTTTTTCAATTTTGACGGCTCCATTGACATCTCTTTCGTAGGTGGCAAATCAAAGGTCTCCCCATTGAAGAGAATTTCACTTCCACGACTAGAATTGTGTGCTTGTCTCTTATTATCAAAACTCATTAATGTGGTTTCCTCTGTTTACCAATCAGCCTTTATAATAGATGACATTTTTGCTTGGTCTAATTCTATGGTAGCTTACATTTTCAGATTTGTTCACTTCATGAAAAACTCTAAAGCTCCTAGGATATCTAGATTTTCCGCAGTTCATCTCAAAGATGCACTTTTCTTCATTATAAAACAGGTTCAACGGGTTGTGTTCAGGGAGCGGATCGATAGTCTCATCTCGGGAAATCCCATATCTAAATTACTTCGAAAATTGAATCCATTTATTGGAGAAGATGGTGTTCTCAGGGTGGGCGGTCGTCTGTCTTTTTCTGGTCTGGCTCTTGATCACAAACACCCAGCTTTGCTTCCTTCATTTCATCGTCTCACTGAGCTCTTTATTCAGCATTTCCACAAAATATGTCTGCATCCGGGTGCCCAGACTTTACAGTTCCTTGTGTCTCAACAGGTCATACAGGAGTTTTATACAGTCCACTTACAGATTGAGTCTGTGCTCAATTCTCGCCCTCTATGTCCGCTTAGTAATGATCCGAATGACATATCTGCACTGACACCAGGACATTTTCTTACTTTGGCTCCATTAACTGCTATTCCTGAACCAGATTTATCTCACCTATCTATCGGTCGATTATCGCGTTGGCAGCTTTTAACTCGTATCCATCAGGATTTTTGGAAAAGATGGAATTTAGAATATCTGAACACACTGCAACATCGAAAAAGGTGGTTCAATAGTGACTCGCCACCTTATTCAATAGGTGCACTAGTCTTCATAAAAGATGATCAACTCCCTCCATTGCGTTGGCGACTTGGACGCATTGAGAAATTGCATCCTGGCGCTGATAAAATAGCTAGAGTAGCTACTATTCGGACTACTCAAGGTGTACTGCAGAGATCAGTGGTTAAATTATGTCCATTATCTCTTCAATAATTAAGACGTATGTTGATGTATATATGTATATATTTTTCTTGCTTTATGTTCGATATCTTTTCAATTTTATATTTGCTTTGTTTCATAAAATATTCTATTTTAGGTGGGCGGTTATGTTACTGCAACTCATTGTTATTAGTTGAGTTCATTCATTTTATTCCAAGTTGCTTGCTCGTTTCGTGCGGCCCACGTATATGTTCATTTCATTGTCGGATTAACGCGTAACATATGTTGGAGCATATGACCTATGTCGGACAGACGAAAGTACGAAGTCGTCGTTCATCCACACATCGTCGTGCAACACTTTCTTCGCAATCAATGAATTTCTCAATTTCTACAAATTAGAACTCTGGTGAAAAAAGTGACTATTTCTCGCTCGTGAGTGACACGTTGCTTCAGCCGTACTGTGAAACCAGGTAGGCAAAGTCAGTGCTCCACATTCGATTTTCTTTCGGGTCATTTTTCTTATCAGAATTTCATTGTTAATTTTCTTTCGCTTTCATTTAATTTACAAAGGCCCTTGTCGTGCCATCTGGACACCGAGAAAACAAAAAAAATCAAATAATTGAAATTGAAATTGAATAATGAAGTTAAGTACAATATCAAAATAAATGAAGGTGAGCTGATCCACCAGATATTCTCAAATGGAAAAGTGAAAAATGGCGGTCCGACCAGAATTATAAGACATCTTTTTGTCATCTACACAAAAGAATAATTAAATGCATTAAATAAACATGACATTTAGGATCGAATAAACCTTGTCTGATCATAAAATGAGGGACTTACCGGAATAATTCATTCCGCCATCGAAAATTTGCATTTAAAATTCACGGGAAGAAATATAACACCTCTGACGTGTTTCTCCCAGCAACTCTGATACGGAAAAGAAATCGATTTAGATCTAAATTATCGGCCACGTCGCTACGATATCGATCCTGCGCACCGCGCAGCATTCCAAGGTGAAGATAACCGAAATTCCTACGCCGACTTCCAGGCGAATTTACGCGATTAAACTGAACCGGGGAATCTTACCGTTACAATGCAAATAAGCAAAACGCAATGTGTGAGACATAAGAAAAATTTACATTGTAAATAAAATTGGCACAAATAATAATTAATAACTGAAATGTTTCGATTTACATGATGAAATGTAGGCCTAATGTATGATTTTCCACTAAGTATGGTTTCGATCCGACAGAATGTCGATAAAATTACAGGCAGGTACGGTAATAAAGCACTGTAATTTCCTTTTTCCAAAACTTAGATGATATCAACTTTGAAAACTTGATCCGTTAAAACGAAGATTCAAAAGGTAAGGTACACATATATCTCTTACAAAGTTGAAAAACAATTTCTGAATGACACACGAAAGAATAACATTCCAATGTCCCACACAAATGTCAGCCTACCGCAGGCGCGAAAGAAAAAAAAGAATCGAACTAAAACCACTATAATATTTCGCCTCTCGAGTCAAATGAAAAATATCCAGTGCCGTCGCATTGAAACTGAACCGGTCCTCTTATTCACGTGTCAGAACCGTGACATTCTGCGAGATTTTTCCGATTTAGTCCCATTTTTCCGATATATTCCGATAATTGTTGTTTTTTTTGTAAGTCGCATTCATAGACCCATATCCCGTCACAATCTGTCCCATAAACGTGGGATCAGAATTCACACAATCCAACATATCTGCATTAGGTACTATTTTTGAAGAAAATTCAGTTCTAACGGAACGAACCGAGCGGCGATGCGCTGCATGCCCAATTGATTCGCCAAAATAACGCGAGATGTAGAACTCACGAGGCATCTCAAACACTGGCTTGGCGATTTTAGAGCACAATTTTCTTAATTTTTTCGACGTTATCGTTGGTAGAAGAGGTCGTCGATTATCCTGTACGTGACAAATATTCGACGATGTCCTGATCGTTTTTTTATGGCTTTGTACCACTTTCATACTTTTGTTTTCGATAAAACTCTTCATATGCCAACTGCCACTCTCCATAAGCCAGCAGCAACTCTCCATAAGCCATCAGCATTCTCAACGAGGCAGCATATGGAGTACCGTTCAAAACACAAAATTTGAAACCAATTTTTGTTAAATATTTTTTTTCATTTCAAAATGCACAGACTTTCACTGAGTTCGACTGGTTTCAACAGCTGCTGTAATCAAGATAGATGACAGACGGCACATATGTTTGGCAGAGTAATTATGGCTGTCCTACCAATACACAAAACTTCCAATACTCAACTCGGACAAATTAATGAAAATTTCCGTTTGCTTGTTTGTCAAAGTTCTCGAAGATTCCGAAAGATATTGCAGAATGGGTTCCTATTTGAATACAAATGCGAGATTTGAAAACGAGTGAGGAAGAAGTAGTTTTTTGAAGGCTTAAGTGTTGGAATTAACTACTGCTCCGTGTTTTAGACGGTATTTTCTGTATTTCATTATTGTTTCATATAGGAAACTGTTGAATATAAAGAGAAATTTGTATTGTTCATCCTAGTGACTTTTGTTTTGTATCTTGGCAGTTAGCGTGACTTATGAAAGCTGACGGATTACCAAATAAATCGTACGTCCCGAACATCGCTGAGATCATCTTATCACATATGAGCTAAAAAGTCCCAGGCTTAACTAAGAAAACAGTCTTTTTCATTCAAAATTAGGTTAATTCATTAACATCATCCACATCGAGAGCAATGCAATCATTCCAGCACTGCTATAATATTTCAATATCACTTTTGTAGATCGATTTATCCTTTGCCTCAAAATCTGTCTCATTTTCAGCGATGACCTCTTCTTTCGTGCGAAATTTCCTACCAGCGAGCAGTTTTTTCAGGTTTGCGATCAGTCAGTATGCGCTGTGAGCCAACACGGTTAGTTATATTGATGAAATAAATATTTTCTTTGCCGTATCGGTCGGTTTTTTGCAATTTCGGCCTTCAAACGGTCCAATAACGCTATATAACATTCACTATTAATGGAATTTCCTTTCTCAAGACAATCGATGAATATTACATCACGTATAACCTTTTCAGGCTATTGTTGTGCTTTAAGGTGCTTTGGACGAGATTCACCAAATGCTGTGCACTCAGAAGACCATCGTTTTGATTCCGGAATGAATTCATGGATCTACGTTTCATTCATTGTCACATATCGACGAATTAATTCCAGTTTGTTACGTTCAAAGAAGGCCAAACACTACTGAGAATCATCAACACGTTCTTGTTTTTGGTAAATAGTGAGCAAACGCGGCACCCACTTTGAACAGTCATTTCTCATAATCGAATGCTCGTGCAATATAGAGACATCACGAGCTTCTGATATATTTACAATATCAACTTACTCACGCAACCTCACTTTCCGATCACTCAGAAGATTTTGTGGATTTTTTATGTTTTTTGATGTTACTGCTTTATTTGGACGGTGTCTCTACGACCACGTTTGAAGACAGCAAACCAATGGTTTATTGGTGTTTCTTATCGAGTAATACTTTTCAAGCCATTGCAATGTGTATGTGCATGGTCATGACGATCGGATGTGCTTTGATCGCTCCCCGAATTTTTCTTCTGTGAAGTCGTTTAAGTTTGACAATAATTTTCAAGTATAGTTCACATTGACGCTGCTTTTCAATTGTGCGGTTTCAACTGTATTTTTGAAATCAGAATACAACTTGATTGGAATATTCAAACAAGCTTTTTATCGTGTAGGATGTCTACAAATTGTGCTAAATGTGACAATCCGATAAGCCGAAATAAAAAAGAAATGTTATCAGTGCGTATCAGAAGTGCATTACACCTGTGTTGGTTTTTCTTCCGATCTCGTAAAGTAATCGAAAACAGGTGGATTTAAATGGGTATGTACAGCGTGTTCCGAATATCATAAGAGGCAAATTATGCTTTATTTAGCAAGGATGAATAAACGACAAAGTTTTTTTTAATTATTATGGTGATAACATGCAGGGTATCTAAAGTCAGCTTAAGTCTGTTATGAGTCAAGGAAGGAAGTTTCTGATCTGAATTCCGAACTTAGTCTTCTGCGAATGGGGATATGAGCATGAAGAAGGAACTCTATGATATTCAACAACAATTAAAACAAAGGTATCTTGAGATAGTGGGTGTGCCTGAAGCGAGGAATGAAAATGTTAGTACAATAATCCAGGAAATTTCGTCAAAGTTTGGAATTCCTTCCCTAGATATGTGTGTGGAAAACTATCATAGATTCCACTCTTCGTCTAAGAAAAAACCTCGTCCCATAATTATCAACTTTAAAACCAAACTCTATTGAACCGAATTTATGAAAGCACATTGAAGGCATAAGAGTCTAAACACTGCGGACATTGGATTGAAAGGTCCTAATTCAAATATCTATGTCAATTAGTTTTTGACAGCCCACAACAGGAAGCTATTCTACGTGGTTAGGCAATTTGCAAAAACGAATGCATTCAAGTTCTGTTGGACTCGGGACTGTAAAATTCTTTTGAGAAAAGAAGAGGGATCCTGGATAGTCCATGTGACGTCGGAAAATGAATTGCAGAAATTGTCCAACTAATTCCTTCTAATCTTACAGTAAGCGACACAAAGTTCAATGAGTGTTCCCCTTAGCATATATTATCAGAATTGTCGTGGTTTAACGACGAAAACTGGTGATTTTTATACAGCTTCTTTGAGCACAGATTATGATGTTATCTGTGTTACCGAATCTTTGCTTAAACTTCACATAAACAGTTCGTAAGTTATCTCAGACAGATATAAAATATTCAGGAGATAGACATGATCCAAATGGCGTCAAAAAAGACGTTGGTGGAGTTTTGGTGGGTGTATCGGCGAGTGTGAGGTCGAAGATGTTGACTTATTTGAGTGGTGAGTCTGTGATTGAGGATTTGTGGGTGAAGATCACTATGACGTAAAATGAGAAAAAATTTTATTTGTGTGTTTGCCACTTCCTGCCAAAAACTTGTTTAAACGATTACTTCAATTTTTTTGACAGAGTTACTTCTCGGTTAGAATCAAACCCTAATGCTCCATTCGTAATGGTTGGAGATTTTAATTTTCCAGATTTTTCCTGGAATTCCGAGGGTGTAACCAGGTTGGAAATTAATTTAGTAAATAATGATGATGCTCTTCAAGATTCCATTTCTTTCAGTTTATTTCAATTCAATGGAGTCTCAGATGTTAATGGGAGAGTATTGGATTTATGTTTATGTAACCGTGATGGAGTGGAGGTTCGGGGGAGTACGTCGCCTTTCATGGTCGAGCATGCTCATCACCCATCTCTAGATATTTATGTTAAAATAGCTGTCCTTAAAAATCTTGTCAAAATACGTTCTAAGTTTAAGTTCTTCAGCGCTAATTATGAAGAAATTAGAGATGAGTTATCCAAGACTGATTGGAAGGACCTATTGTCGGCCTCGGATGAGCATGTGCGTGTTGATGCTTTTTTATTCTTTTTATTAATAAGCTCATTGTCATCATTGTCAAGTGTGTGCCGAAGAGACCTGATAAAAACGCCAAGTTTCCCTTCTAGTTTTCCAGAGAAACTGTTACTACCATCAAGGACAAAGTATCACAAGAAATATAAAAAAATTTAGGAATGCGAACGATTATGAAATTTTCATCAGGCTTAGAAATAATAGTACATTGTTTACCGGGCAGGAAAAGCTTAACATTCCTGGACGACTGTGAAGATTGGTATGTCTGCCTACCACTGAACTCACTACCAGCACTAACAACACTGGCTGGACCCTCCCCACTAAACGGTAGTGGCTTTCCCCTTATTTTGAGTTCCGCGCCGTGCGAGGAACTGCCGTTCCAGTGCTCGACTCGCCTATATGTACCATTCTCGGTCCCCCTCCACCAACATACGTCGTGCGCACTGCAGATGGAGGTGGGAATGATCGGTCGGTGTCCCCACCGCTCGGCGTGATCTCGCTGGACTCGATCGAGGTCAACAGGTTTACGCCACGTAAACAAAACTACTTCGTTACAACTGTACACGATATAGAAGGCTAATCTAAGCTTTTAATCAGCATACCTGATTCGAAAACCAACAAACCAAGATCATTTGTAATTAATCAGATCTACTTGAATGTTTATCGAAAGTATGTTTCGTTAAGACCAGAAAATATGAACAGTGACCGATTTTTCTTTAAATATCAAAGCGGAAAGGGTTGTAGACAAGTGGTAGGAATTCATCAAGTTAGAAAAATGCCCAAAATAGTTACTACTTATTTGAACTTGGTAAATCCGACAGAATATACTGGTCACTGCTTTCGTCGGTCTTCTGCAACAATATTTGTTGACTCTGGTGCCGACATAACTAGTTTAAAGAGGCATTGCGGATGGAAGTCATCAAACGTTGCTGAAGGATATATCGAAGATTCGCACAGTACAAAATATTCAACAAAATGACCCTTCCACCCTGCATGTTGCCCAAAATGTTTCTCATAGTTTTAAGAGTGTTCCACCAATGTTCAATAATTGTACTAACTGTCAAATTACTGTAAATATAACAAATTGATCCTAAAAATGTATTCAGCAATGACTTGATATTTTCAAAATATAAATTAAATCCTTATAAGCAATGTGTTTTCTATCATTTATGTAGAACACTAACAACTGTACGGAAATAGCATTTCCTTACAGTAAGGAAATGACATTTCCTTACAGTAAGGAAGTCCTGACTTTTTCTTCAAGAAATTTTGACAGGAATGTCAAAATTTCCTGGCGATTTATGGAAAATGTAAATTATTGATCAGAAATTATTATAAATCTCATATTTTTTCAACCGAAAAAAATATGCAAAGTAATCCTAAGGCCTTTTGGACTCATGTGAGTTCTTTGAAAAAAGGTAATGAAGTGCCTCCAGTAATGACTTATAATGATTCAACTTTTCCTGACGACTTTTCTATGGCTAATGCATTTTCTACCTACTTTGGAAGTGTTTTCGAATCTTCGGAAAAACCTGTACTTTATACGAATAAATTTACACTTACACTTACACTTCAACGATAGCCTTCAATAAATAGATATAGATATTCACTCAATTAAGATTAAGATAAATAATTTAGATAAAAACAAGGGCGCAGGACCGAATCTGATACCACCCATTTTCATGAAATCTTGTGGTGAACTGTTGGCAGATCCACTACAGATAATCTTTAATCATTCTTTCAACCAAGGTAAATTCCCGAAAATTATATATCCCATATAATGAGTCTACAAAGTAGGAGAGTGGTCTTCGATTGTATCTTTTCATTTCGGATTCTGAATAATCATTTTAATTATCCTATGATACACTACCTGACTGTAAATGTTCCACAGTATCCTGATCGCCGGAGGGCACTTTTCTATGTTCCTAAGGCCAGAACAAATGTGCGATATCAATCAGTTTTTCTGAAAATGATGTTTTTATAATTGGCATTTCTGCAGAATTGATGTATTTGGTGTGAGTGTACAAGTTTATAAGAGCAGTGATGCATTTACATATACAGAATATGTAATTTAAATTGATACATTTTGGTTCATTTGTTGTCATTTTTTTTCTGGGTGCTTTTGTGTTTGATAGATAGAAATAAAAATTGGTATCTGCTCAACTTACGAACCACCTAGCTTGGTTTACAAATTTTTTTTTGATGTGTTCGAAACTGAGCTGTCACAGAGTATGCCAATGGTGGATAGTGTCCTTTTTTTTGGGGATTTCAATGTAGACTTGCTCGAAATCAACAGTGCTGATTCGGTTTATGTATTCAATTGTTTTGAAGGCCTTGGCTTGAGGCAGTTGGTTGATGAACCGACTAGAATAACAGATACATCTGCCACTCTATTTATATATAAACTTTTGGATTCTGTTGATATTCTTCTTGTATTCTTAAGATTAAAGTGAGCAAGCCGAGCCCAAAGTTGGTTACATCAAGGATTCTAGAGGTTTGACTATGACTTGCTATCTATTCCGTGGCGTAATATATATATATCACAGATATAGATGACAAACTTGATTTTTTTTTGTGGTAATATCGATACTCTTTTGGATATACATGCGCCATATAAAATGTATCGCATAAGGAAGCCTTATGTCCCTTGTTTTACGGAGACTCTTCTAGCATTGAAGATGGATAAAGATGGAGCTCTGTCTACTCGAGCCTTGACCTCACAAGTGCATTGAATAGTATAAGTAGTGTTCTGGTGTTCTGTAACCACTTTGAGTTCCTTAGGATGAAGCCAAGTATTTTGATGCTTCCCGAGGTAATTGAATTTATATGGGGAACAAATCTAAGTCTACTATCGAATAAGATACCTTTAAATTCAACAACCTTTCCAAGAACGCAACCACTAATATAATAAAGGAAATCTATTGTAGTTCTTTTACGACTGAAGGACTTTACGCTACATTTTTGAACGTTCAGGGGAAGTAAGTTGTCCCTGCACTAACGGTTTAGCCTATCAATGTCACCCTGGAGGTCCCAACAATCCTCAATAGAGAGAATGCGACGATATAGTTTGAAGTCATCAACATAAAGAAGGAAGGAACAGGCCAGGTCACAACAGATATCATTGATGAAGATTAAGAAAAGGAGTGGACCCAATATAGACCCCTGAGGTAGATTCAAAAGCACAAACTTATAACCAAAACACTGAACATACAGATTTCTACGGAAAAGATAAGATTCAAAAAAATATAGAAAATCAAGATTTAACCCGAAAGAAGACAGCTTCTTGATAAGTATACCATGATCCAATCTGTCAAATGCCTTCGTGAAGTCCATGCAGATGACACCAACTTGAGAAGACTCATCCAATGCACTACCGATATATTGAGTTAAACAAGCCAAATTGGTTACTGTTGATCGACCTTTGACGAATCCGTGCTGACAATTAGAAATTTTGCTCTTCATATGAACATATATGATGTCGTAAAGTATTTTTTCGAAAACTTTGCTGAAGTTGTTCAGAATCACAATTGGTCTATAGTTCTCAATTACGCTTCTTTTGCCTTTCTTAAATATTGGACTTACTACCCTCTTTCCAGACAGTAGGAAAATGATGTGTAGAAAGGGACAGTCTATAAATAATGGTGAGAGGTCTGACGAGGACAATCGCACAGTCCTTCAACAGAAAAGATGGAATTCTGTCAGGACCTGCTGACATATTAGATTTGCAGCTTTTGAGGTACTTGAGTAGAATATCTTCCGTTCTCTCCGGGATAGTCAGAGTTTGTGTAAAAAAAGCAATGGAATTAATGAATGAACTGTAAAAAAATGATGCAAAGGCATCGACTATGTTTTGGGGACCGGTAATGGAGTGACCCCTATAGTTCATCGACTCAGATGGATTGTCTGTTAGGTTGGCCTCAGCCTTACTTGTGAAATTAGCGCGAGCCGCAGCTATTTCCCTTTTCATATCTCTACGAAGGTCTTTATACTCCTTTAAGAAACTAATATTTCCTGATGACCTATATTTGCGTAGGTAAGAGTTTTTGGTTTTAAGACGAGTAATAATATTACTTGTGAACCAGGGCGGATAGGAAGACTTTCCATTTTTCGATACGGGGAAACATTCGGAAAATAACCAATTCAGTATGCTATATAATGCATCACATGCCAAATCAACGTTATCGTATGCATCCAAAATATTCCAGTTGGTGTTCAATATACTGTCATAAAGCTTAGAAAAATCAGCCTTTCTGAAGTTGAAACACTCCTGGTTGATTCTATGATACCTATTCAGAACTGAAGTTAGCGTAATAAGAAATTCTAGTGGGGGATGATGGGTATCCAGCGCTACAAAACGCAAGGAAGACTCCTGTATGATAATAGAATCTCAAGCACAAATCAGATCTAAAATCCGGTCATTAGCATTCAAAATTTCATTTGTCTGACTCAGTCCGAAGAAGTTCATGAAATCCACTCCGTTCGATTCAATCTCAAACCGACTATATCAATTCCGGGAAATGCCTCTCTAATTGAACCCAGCACCAGTGGAAAGGCTAATAAGGTCGATTTCGCTACAATGAGCACTCCACCTCCTCTAGTCTTACCGGTGAGGTCAAGGTCTCGATCACATCGGAATAGACTATATCGTTCGCTACAAATTTCCGTATCCAATATATCAGAAGATAACCAAGTTTCTGTTCAAAATCATTTTGTGCTATACATCAAAAGTCTTTGATCTGAGGCCTCTAACATTTTGATAATAATATTTAAAATTTGCTGAACGGGATGCGGAGTTTTCATTCCGCTCTGACTGCTATTTAGAGCCAAAGATGGCAGACTTAAGATTATTAATTAGCATTTGAACAATTGATATATTTTAAGGTGCTACTGTTACAACAATTTAGAGTATAATCACTGGCACATTTTGGGCACATGATCCTTCGGGAACACTTAGACTAGCTGTGATTGAAGCCACTGCTTCTGTAGCAGATCCTTACTTCAGTTGCATCATAGATAGAGCAAGCATCGAAATTGATAAAAAGTTTACCCTGATCCATTACCAAACTATGGGTCGCAGCGACAAGTTCGATTAATGATTGAAGAATGGACGGATTCCTATGGGTGGTCCAGGTCTTCAATACTTTTAAATGAGAAGAGTTGCAAAATACTTCGTTTTGTCCTTTTAAAAACTTCAATATATCGGCGTCTGAATAATTCTCAACAAGACCCACAATTCTAATTTTAGGTAATGCCTTCTTTATATCAGAGATTTTGTAGTTTGTTGTGAGTTTTTCATTGGCCAGTTTCCTGAAATTTCCGGCACTATCAGAATCATCGCACACAATGAGAATGCCACCATCTTTGATGTGAGAGACATTTAGGTTCATTTTGATCGGGTCGATATTTTTCATAATATCAAGCTTGGTCTTAGAATTCGCCTGATCTAAATTTTTAGGTTTTATAACTACCATTGATTTTGCCTTGACAACCTTAGCATAGGAGGGAATATCGGCGGATGGACTTGATGTATTTGTAAATTGAGTGAACGTTTCAGTAGCCTGTTTTGAGATATTTTTCGATAAACACCTGGAACATGTCCTCGAAATCTCCGAACATTTGGTTCATTTTTACATCGAATCATGCCTTCATTTGGTCCTCGTGTTTGTTGCGGGTCTTATTACAGTCCGGGCAATACCAACAAAAACTAGGTGATTTCAAGCATCGTAAAATATCAGATGAAATACCCAGACATTTAGCTTGATAATTTTTTTTAAAGGTTTAACTGGTGGTAGCAGGATCTAAAACGTGGTTCCACCTCCGTGTGTCGACGTGTGTCTCAAAATTGCTATATTGTTTATTTTTCGTTGCGGTCTGATAGTTTCCTTCCATGCAAAGTGCATACCTGAGATTTGTAAACTGTATTACTTATATAGAGGATAATGGGAGGATACAATTGTTTAGTCTAGCCCTGAAGATGGAAAAATATATTTCCGAAACGTCGGCGAACTGACATAGTATCATTTTCCCGTTTTCCTGCTACGACCAGTCAAACCTTTATAAAATACAATTTTGGATCACCAATTTTAATTTAAAAGGGATAAATTTTTGCACATATGCCAGAGCACAATATGCCTGGCGATTTACGGCTGTCAAGTGATTCACAAATCACCACCAAATTTATATAACAAGATTAGGTTTCGGTGTGAAGTGCACAATGTCAATATTCGCTTCAGGGGAAGACTTGCAATACCTGCTCACTCAAGAGAGTTCATTTTCTTATAACGTCGCAAAATGTTTGAACAAATTCCCCTTGGATTATGCGAGCATCGATTCATCTTGCTCTGGGAGAAGGTTCAGGAAGGTGGTGCTGGAAATTCTGAACAGAGGTGTATGTAGAAATAAAGGTTGAAATCAGGATAAAATAAATTCTTATCTAAAGGCAAACAAAACGATATGTTTCTTTTTCTTTTCTTTCTGTTTACTTCTCTTGATTTTTGTTGTGATATGTTGGCATTCATGTTGTACAATTGCTGAGTCATTTAGGGTTAGTTGAGCAGACGTTCGGGGTATGAGATACAAAGAAAGAACTGAACCTCGCACTTTATAAGTGTTGAAATATGTGTTTATATATATATTTTTTAACGAATTAAAGTCCATTTTTATTATTATTATTAAACTTCATATTTTGACCCACATAAAAATGTACAATTTAAGATTTAATTTTTGTGAACCTCTGTAATTGGGATTTCCTGTAGAGGTTCTTGTTCTAATAAATAAAATGGAATAAAATGAAATTGCTTCGCTTGAACGCCAATTTCTTCCATCGAAAAGTAGTGTGAAATCACACCACACTACCCTTTACATCAACAATATCCACAATTGGGAGTAATATGCTAAGGAAATCACCAACATCGTGGAGTTCCAAACCACCAAGATTATATTTTATTCCATGTAAATGATTTTCCAATCATCTTACTACCTTCTGATCTTGCATTGATAAAGATGAGAATATTACTTCAGGTTTCACCTCAAAATGCGCAATTTGATATCCATTATTTACACACATCTGAAAGTGCTGATTGTGAAATCTTGAAAATTTGTTACGGCCATTTTCAGCCTGTTACTGTGACCTGAACTGAATCCTCAAAAGTTTGATAATTTTCTTATAATTTCGCTTAGTGAGTGGTACTCGAAGACGGTTGTCGTGAACAATGATGCAGTATACCCTGGTGTTGGAGGAAAAACCTTTTCTCGCTTCAATCTCCAATTCAACATCAACGGTGGAAAATTTTATAAGTTTCGTCACGTTTAGAGCAGTCAACAACCAATTGAACTTTTGTCTTGTATTCCCTATAATCGAGGACTGCAGTATTACCTATTCTATCAGTGTAAGTGATTGTAAATTCACAATAATTATAATGAGCTTCGCTGTAGTCATTTTGGTCGAAATTCAGTCGCAACCATTCTTGAGGATAATATTCACCATAGAGTAATACACAAATATCTGAAATCTCAAGATTTTAAAAGAAATTTGCATCTTTAATTGGGTTCTTTTTTCGATCTGAGTGGAAGTAGCGTATAACATAACGAGGACATTCCACAACTGCACCCGTTTCAATGAACCATAATTCTTGAAAAGCTCCAACAGTAAGAACTGGAGATTGCTGGACTTCCCATTTTCGAAAAAGAAGTAAAATAGGTTTATCGCTTTTTATCATGGAGATTGCGTTTGTTCTCATCATTTGGATGCACATGTTTAACTCTAAGCTCCATACCACCTATTATAATTCTCCTTTTGTGTACCGGCTGTGATTATCATGGAATTGTTATCGTTATGAGCCGTGATTAACCGAATTGGTTGTTTACCACATATTGCTTTTGGATAATCATAATATATGTTGAGTGAATGTTTGAGCGGTATAGGCATTGCAAAAGAACCATCATCATTTTGCAATAGCTCGTCAGGGAAATTCCATCCAGCTTCATTTGATTTACTATTATCACCATTCCCATAACACAATAATCCTCTTATTAGTGATACAAGTCCAGGGTTCAACTTCAGTGCCACATAATTCGTAGGGTATCGAGTCAAAGAGAAAAGCACCATAATTATTCACCGATTTCAGATTTCCTGCGCCTGGGGTTTTCCTCTGTTGCCGCCATATGAAAACTGCTGATTCATACATAAGAAACCATATATGTGGTCGGTTAGTAACAATTACAATTGTATCATTTAAGTTGAATGATTTAATGAATGGGAGGTATGTTCGACTTTCTACACGAACGATTGAATCATATTTCTCTACCGATTGATAAATGTCAAACGTGCAGCCGGACAACATAGTCGAGCGATTGCAGTAAATTTACGCAATTTACGCATTTGGCTGGCGTTTCTGTCGACTTCGGACATTTTTTGATAAGGTGCCCCTCGACACATTTAAGGCAAGTGACTGCCTTATTACAATTTGAGGTGGCGTGCCCCCAGGCATAGCAATGTCTGCACTGAGTCACCTCACGATGCCCGTGTTGGTGTGCCCAACTTATTCGAGTGTAGTTGATCACCCGAACTCATGTTGAAATTTATTCAAGGTGAACTTTTGGTCTGTTATTACCAAATATGCTGGATTTTATGTGCCCTTCATTTTGTATACGTCCAAGACATTAACAAAATTCTTCAGCTCACCCTTGACTTCCTCAATTTTTGGTGCCGTATCCAATCCCTTCACAACAAATGCATGATGAGTCTTCTCATCCGTTAGGGCATATGTATGGAACTCCTAGTTAATTTCCGTCATGTAATCAACCAGTTTATTGTAATCCCACTAATTAATGGTATAAATGCTGTAAAAATTTTGCCCATATTTCATTGTGAAGCTTCCAGTGATATTTCTGTCAATCGTGAGACGTAAAAACACCCTCAACAACAATTGGTGGTGGTTTTATATTTTTTTTTTCGGTGTCCTTTTCATTTTTGCCGGCGAGTTCTACAATTTCTGTAGTTCTGCTAATCTATTTCGAATTTTCACAGAATATGGAACTGTAATTGACTTTGCGGTAGGTCCAGATGGATGGGTCTGTTCCGGGTTTGCTTCGCGTGCGGTTTTTCTAGGCCTCTTAGGCGGTTTTAATTCATATTTTGAGTTGGCTCTTTTTCGGTACTGGAGTTATCAACTTCTGTTTCCATTTCTATTTTTATTTTTTTTTGATAGCCTACTACTAGATTTTATTCTTCTAATTGGTTGAGAATGGTTACCCACTTTTACCTATTTTTCTTGTAGAACTCTGGTGTCTCCGGATTCTTTACTCCACTTTCGTTGGTTTTTTCTGATTTCTCCCTAATTTAGATTTTGCTTTAGTCCTCTGATATCCTTTATTTCACTTTATTCACTTTTATGTTCGATAGAATAACACAAACTTTTGATAATTTCGTTTAGTATTGTCACTTTCACTTAACCGTTGTATCAGGTATATGAGCGAGTGGAGCTGACACTGGCACGTCCTCACCCTTCAGTAGAATATACTGAAATAGTAAGAACTAATAATAATAATAATAATAATAATAATAATAGCTCTTTATTCTCGATCACATCCATACACATATAAATATAATAATATGAAGATGAAATAGAATAGTGTCAGAAATAAGAATTACATGATATAATCATCTAAACTGTATGGTTCTAGCTCAATAAGATATTCGAATAATTTTCTTTTGAAACATTTCATATTTTTTATAGTTTTTATATTTTTGGAAGCATGTTATATATTTTGAGACATCTATATTCCGTCTGCTGTTGAGAGATTGTTAAATTATGTTTGGGATAAATGTAGTCGTCATTCCTGGTATCATAAAAAGGTTTTTGTTTTCATATTTTCAAATAGATGTTCATTGGTCCTAATGAAGAGAACACATTCCTGAATGTAAAGGGCATATATTGTCAATAATTTATTTTTCTTGAAGATACTTCTGCAGGATTCATTATACTTCATGTTGTTGAGTATTCTTATTGCCTTTTTCTGTAAAATGAACAATGGTTTTATGTTTCCTGCTCCATAAAATATTATTACAAATCTCAGCTTTGACTCCACTATCCCATGATAAACCATTTTTAAGTGATTACTGTGGATATATCGACTTATTACTCTCAGACCATAAATCGATTGTGCAATTTTCTCATTTAGAGTGTTTATGTGTTCCTTCCAATTGAGGTTTTTGTCTATGTGGATGCCCAAAAATTTTGTTGTTTCTTGTATCTGGTATATTTCCTGACTCAAATTGATTGTTAAATCTTCCTCAATTTTTGTTTGTGTTGGTGTGAAAAGTATGAATTTTGTTTTTTCTTTGTTGAGTATTAAATTATTATTTTTGAACCATTCATCAGTTTTATTTAGGGTGATTTCAGTTAGTATTTCCAACATTGAGAATAATTTTTCAACTAGAAGTAAATTTGTGTCATCGGCATAATTAACTGTGTTTACTCTTTTGGTACATAGTTCCATATCTGGTTCGTAGTCATTGATGTATATCAGGAAGAACAAGGGCCCAGTAAAACTTCCTTGTGGTACGCCTAACAGTAATTCCTCTAAATTTGATCTCACAGTTTCCTCATTGATTTCCATTTCCACCATTTGTTTTCTGTTCAAAAATATGACTTAACCCATTCCAGTGATGGGCCCCTAATTCCATAACTTTCTAATTTTTGAAAGTGTTTATTTTTATCTAAACAATCATAAGCTTTGGTTAAGTCAAGAAAAATTCCCATGGATAACTCTTTGTTTTCAAAAGATTCTACTACTTTATTAATGAAATCATAAATTGCTGTTTTAATTGATTTTCCTTTGATGTACCCATGTTGGTTGCTTCTTAATATTTTATTCATTGAAGTAAAAATTCCATTATTTGTCGGCAGTAGGCCATCTCTATAATCTTGGAAAAGCTCGGTAGAATACTTATTGGCCTATAGTTGTTGTAGTTATTGATATCACCTTTTTTATGAATTGGTTTTACGATGGCTATCTTGAGTTTGTCTGGGAAGATTCCATACTTAATGGAGTTGTTAATGATGTATGTCACTTGAGCAGTTATTTCTTCAGATGTTTGTTTTATAATATGGTTAGAGACTTAATCATACCCGCTTGAATGTTTATTTTTAGTAACTTTATGATCTCTTGTGTTTCAGATTGGGTGATCTTTTTCAAGCGCATAGATTTATCTACTTCTTGGAAATTGTTAACTTTTCCTGCCTCTTGAATATTCTTCGTTAAGTTAGTTCCCGCTCTTATAAAGAAGTTGTTCATCTCATTTGTAATCTTCAATGGATCTCCAGTTAATTCAGTTTTCTTTGTGTTCCTATTTTTCAGTGAATTTATCAGGTTCCATACTGTCTTGCTCTTGTTGTCAGAATTTTTAATTAGAGTGTCATATTTTTCCTTTTTCTGTTTCAGAAGTAACCGATCGTATTCCATTTTTTTCCACGATATGTCTCTTTATATTTTTCGTCACAAGTACTTAGGACGAGTAATATATCTAGCGAGCTTTGACTCTCTAATTGTGGGATCAATTTTATCCGGTGTTTGTTTTTATTTCTTGATACTTTTTCAGTGGAAGAGCTTTGTTGAAATGTTGTAGGAATATGCTATGAAACATATTGAACTGGGCATTCACATCGTCATAAGGTATATCATAAATGTCTGTCCAATTTTGTTCTCTCAATAACTGTTTGAAATTTTTTATGTTTTTCTCCGAAAATATACGTTTAAAGGTCTTTCTTGGTTGTTTCTTTTCTATAAATATACTCATCTTCTGCGCTAAATGATCTGAAACATGTGTTTGTATAGTGCTGCTTTCATAGGGTTCCTCAATATTCGTAAAAATGTTGTCAATGCAGGTTGCTGTGGTGGATGTTATTCTTGTAGGTTGGTGAATAGTTTGTTGCATATTATAGGTTTTTAACAAGTTCACTAGTTCTAATTTTCTCTTTGAATTTTCCATTAGGTTAATATTGAAATCACCAACTTGGGTGATTTTAACATTTCATTAAACAATTTTGTATTATTGGTTCTAACGCCTCGATCAATATATCTATATTGCCATCATTATAAATTGCAATACACACATATCTACTGCCATTTAGGTTATATTCTACTCCAACACACTCAAATTTTCTCTTCTCTGAAATTTTCTTGATGTCTTTTCTTTCTTTGACTTGCATACCATTTTCAGAATATATGGCTACTCCTCCATGCTCCTTTATATCTCTACAAAAAGAAGTTATTAGTGTAAAATTCTTGATTACATGATATTCCAATTGCTTCTCCGTTTTCCAGTGTTCTGTTAAGCACAGAATTTTGACATCATCATGTTTACTTAATGTTTCTTCTAATAGTTCCCCAGCATTACCCAACGAGCATATGTTTTGGTGTAATATACTAAACTGTTCATAATTCTTGCCGATTTTTTTCTTTTGTATTTCTTTTCCCTTATTGAGTGAAGGAATGCTATCAATTGCCATCAGTTTGTTAATGCTGTTTTTTCTCTAAAAAATGTTCCCTCTTCTGAAATCAAATCTTGAATATTTTATCCCTGTTGGCCAAAAATCATTTTTGTAAATATCCTCCTTCATTTTTAGAGGGACACTTACTAAAACACATTTATAGGTTAAATTTTCTTGGTTTTTTGTGTTCAGTTGTTTTACGCTTACTTCATTTTCTTCTAAATTACCTTTTTCTCTTACATAGTCTTTTATTACTTCAACCTGTACATTTGCTTTTATTTGGGATACAAATAGCCATAATTTCTTCTCTTGCTTGTCTGCTTTTATAGATTTAAATGTTGTATCTTCCAGTGGTCCTGTACCAACATTTGGTTTCTTATGCCTTCTTGATCTAACAGTAATGAATTCTTCCGATGTGGGTTTAGGCGAGAGTTCTTGTTCCATTTCATCTTTTTCCGTAGTTGGTTTTGAAATCAAAATAACTGGATTGTTGACATTTATTTGAGTAATTTGTAGGTTACCTTTGTGTCTGTCATTTTGGTTATAGGTGGTAGCTCAGATGTACCATTATCTTCTTTGGATGTTTCTGCAGTAGTTTGTTTCGTGTTATTATATAACCTCCTTGTGACTTGCTGTACTTTGTTTACAGTTGAGGATTCAGTTTTTTGCGTTGCTTTCGAATATGTTTTCATTTCGTATTTTCCATTATCTTCCAGGAGCTGTATTTTTTCTGATAAAAGGATATTGTTTTGCATCAGGATTTGGTTCTTTTCGGTTATTTCCTTGATCAATTGTTTTAGATAGTTGTTTTCCAATTCCAGCATTTTATTCTGAACAATTGCATCTTTGAATTCTGTTGAACTTTCATGATTTTCTAACCTCTCATGTTTACATATAGTATTTTCCAAATTGCTTGCTCGTATAAGACATGATTTGTGGAAATTATTATAACACTTTCCACACTTCACATAATCTCTCACTTTTTTAGCACAATACGAACATTTAACATCGTTAAATTCCCCGTCTTTCTGGGAGTTCGCATCCGTGTCACTTTCATTCGACGCCATCTTACTTACTTGTTGATGGACTTCCAATTTTCGATGGGGAAGTAAAATAGGTTTATCGCTTTTTATGATGGAGATTATTTATTTATTTATTTATTTTATTTAGTGAATTTGGGATACAAACAGATCCAATATCCAGAAACAGTATCACAATAGATTACACAAATTTTAAAAAATCACACTCAAAGAAATGTCTTAACTACTAGCTTAAACTTAAAATGTTATATTATACTACAATACTACGGAGTAACCAACAGATCTCAAACAAAAAAATATTGCCAAAAAATATTGAGAATAACAAAAAAAAAACTTAGGATTGAGAGAAAAAAAAACCGAAAAAGCGAATGGAAACTTGCCGTGATTAAATCTAACCGAAATTGAATTCAATAAGCTTCAATATATGACTTCTTCAAAATGACTTTGATTTTTTGTGGCGTATGATGAAACATGTCAACCAACTGCTGTGACTCATTGCCGGAACGAAGCATTCTAACAAGTGGACTATTTTTAGTATAACTTTTACGTTTCAATTTAATATGAAATAACTCATGCTGCCTCAGGTTGAAGGGTGGGATGTTAATTTTTACCATTTCTAGAATTTCAGCTGCTTGCAGGATGCCACCTAAAATTTTCGACAAGAAAATGATGTCGCCCGTTCTACGTCTATCTTCAAGGGATAATATTCCGAACTGTTTTCTCAAAATAGGGTAGCGATCTACATTATGCTGTACTGACAGATTATCTCTGAAAGCAAGATGCTTCAAAAATTCTGCACTCTTTCAAGGCGTGAAATATAGATTTTATTCTGATAGTTCTAGATAACTGAGGCAAAGTTTAGGCGGCTAAAAACGTATGCGTAATAAACACGTATGAGCGGCAGAGTTTTCCTAAATTGCCTGCATTGCCTAAAAATGTATCCGAGCATTTTACTAGCAGATCCAACAATACTTTCAATGTGGCTGCTGAATAGAAGTTTAGAGTCAAATATAATCCCTAAGTCTTTAGTTTTCGTAACTCGGGACAGAACTGTTACGCCAATTTTGTAATTGTAGGATATTGGCAATTGACTTCTTGTAAATGTAATTACGTGACATTTATCAGTATTCAAAAATAGATCATTCAGAGTGCAGAAATCTGCAAAAGAATCCAGTTCTCTCTGAATAGTCAGACAGTCCGCCAAGTCTCTGATGGAAAAAATATTTTCAAGTCATCTGCATACATGAGAAAACGGCAGAATCTGAAAATAGCTCGTATGTTATTAATGTAAATTAAAAAGAAGAGCGGACCCAGATGCGAACCCTGGGGAACGCCAGACGTGCAATCAACACTCTCTGAAAAGAACTCTCCGTCGACAGATACGCTCTGACTTCTACCAAGTAGGTACGACTCCGCCCAGCTCAACAGCGAGCCGCCTATTCCAACAGCACTTAATCTCCTCAATTGTAAACCGTGATTTATTTTATCAAAGCATTTCTCAAAATCAGTATAGACCACGTCAACTTGAATTCCCCCGTCCAAATTTTTGTAGATATATTCGATAAAATTTATTAAGTTGGTTTCTATAGACCTGCCGCTCAAAAAGCCATGTTGTTCAGGCATAATCAAATTCTTGACAAGACAAAGAACACGTTTATAAACGAGCGATTCGAATATTTTCTCTATTATACACAATTTGCTTATAGGTCGATAGTTCTCAACTCGAGTCTTGTCCCCGCTTTTATGGATGGGTATCACAGTGGCACGCTTCCAGATGTTGGAAAAGTTTCCTGATTTTAATGATTTATTAAAAATTATTTCAAGAAGTTTACTAAGGGAGGGGCAACTCTGTATAAACTGGGAGGGGATGCCATCAGGACCGGATCCCTTGCGTCGGTCAAGTGATCGTATGGATTTTTCTATTTCTTCAGCAGTCAAAACTATCGAAGTTAAGCAAGGAAATTGACTCCCGTCAGCGCTGCTTGGAGCCAGTGGTCGCTTCGTAGGTTTCACGAAAGCGCCCTGAAAAAAACTCGCAAACAAATTACACACCTCCACCCCGCCCGTGGCTACCCGATCGCCCAAGGTCATAACAAACGGAAATTTTGAGCTTTTAGTTTTGTTTTTTGTTGATGTAATATTGAATATTATCTTCGGGTCGTATGAGGTTTGATCTTCTAGGTATGCAACGTGCTTGAAATAGTCATTTTTGATGTGTATCTTCGACAGGGCACGCAGAGATCTGTAACGGATGAGGTCAGAGTTATTTCTATAGATCTTCCACTTTTTATGCACACTATTTTTGAGTTTGATGAGCTTAATGGTTTGATACGTATAAAACTTAGGAAATTTTTCATTGACAGTTATTTTAGGGACAAAATCTTCAATAGATTTTCCAACAATATTATACATTATTTCTACATCTACATTGACATCATGGTTTATCAAAAGAGTCGACCAAGGGACGGACAGTAGGTGCTCATTTATTGATTCGTAATCAGCTTTTTTATAACTGAGTTTAGAGCATTTCACTTTATTTTTCAATTGGCATTGAATTACTTTTAAAATAAGTTCTATGGAGGGATGATATTTATCCTCCGGTACTAGGGGGTGATCACTTTTATCTATGAAATTAATGCGATTTTTATTACAAAAAATCAAATCGAGAGTTCTGTTTTGTTGATTGAGCAAATAGTTGAACTGCTCAAATTCACAAAAGCTAAAAGTGTCCACCAAATCGGTATATTGGTCCTCAACGCCTTCGGCCTCAAGTGGGTATCGATCTATAGAAGTACGAGGCTCCCACACTATTGACGGGCAGTTGAAATCCCCACAGATGAGAACCAAGTTGTTCCCAATTTTGCCTTTAGCCAATTCTAATTTGCTCAAAAACGCAGCCATAGCCAACTTATCTCCAGGTGGAAGATAAACACAGCACAAATAAACAGGAATGTTTTCAACCGTCAACTTCACCCACACATCCTCCGCGTCACTGTGGAAACCATCAGCAAGGACAGCACCGAGCACATTCTTCACAGCAACGAAAACACCACCACCAGTTTTTTTGTGACTTGCGGATGCACAAGTTTCACGGTCGCGTCGGAAAATACTGTATATAGTGGGATCAATAACTTCATGATCCAAAATATCACTGTGCAACCAGGATTCGGTTATGAATATGATGTCACTGTTGCTGGCTAGAGAGTTTAGTTTGAACTCAGTCAGTTTGGTCCGAAGTCCTCGGACATTTTGGTATGAGATGTTTAGAGCCAGTTTGGAAAGTTGTAAAAATGTTGAGTGCTTTGGTTTTCAGTATCTATTTTAAGTTCTTGAGGTCGCTTGCCTTGGTTATATGTAAGATCTTGCCGGAGTCACTTTTGCGCATGAAGATATTTCCATTCTGTACCCAAACAAACTTGTAATTTCGCTTCTTGGCTGTTTCGCGGGCATCCTTGTAAAGTTGCTTGTTCATTACAGTTAGATGTTCGTTAACGTAAATTTTATGTTTTGACAATGATTCAATCCTCATACCAGGATTTTGCTTCCTTACGTTTGGATCTGGATTTGGCAACAAACCCATCACGGTTCAGTCTGGACAAAAATCGTACAATTATATTCTTTGGTTTCTCGATATTCATGGTGGGCACCCGAGTGACAAAATCGATGTCAGATCTAGTTATGGTATGTCCCACATACTCCCCAATAGTTTCCACGACGTCTACTAGATTTTCATTATTTTTCTCTGAGACACCCTGTATCTCGACATTGTTTGTTCTCGTACTTAAGGTCCTGATCTCCTCCTTCAACGAAACATTTTCCTTTTTTAGATCTTCTGCTGTTTTACATAGGTTTTCGAGATTAATTAACTGAGTCTCGAAATCCGATACCTTATCCGAGCAAAAAGTGACGCATTTTCGCAGTTCCGCAATTTCACCGCGGAGAAGGGAAATCTCACCTCGCAGTACGTCTTCGTCATCGCCTCCAGTACGCGTCTGCCGCCGGGGCAATCTAGGTCCAGGAGAGCGCGTGAGTGGGGAACCATTCCGGTCGACTCTGCAGCGCCTACAGTGCCATTGACCACCGGGGAGACTGACGAGAGATAGTTGGTGTTTATTTATATCCGAACATACGGAGTTAGCATGGAAGTATAATCCACAAACACCACCGCACCGTAGTCCTGGGGCCTTCTTGGAAATAACCTTGTCACAATCACTGCACTGGTTACTCATTTTAAAATATTTATTATACAATTCAAATTTTTTAAATCTTGTAAATGATTTTTACACTAATTTGATCTCACTGTTACTCCTGACGTACAAGACACCTTGACACGTTGAGCGCATGTTCTCGAATTCTCGATTAGATTGAGTTTGATCTCATCATTTGGATACACATGTTTAACTCTAAGCTCTATATCATTTATCGTTATTTCTCATTTTGTCACTCCTGAATACTCGGCTGTGATTATCATGGAATTGTTATCGTTACGGACCCTGATTAACCGAATCAACTGTTTACAACATATTGCTTTTGGATAATCATTAAACCGCATTAAACATGTTGAGTAAATGTTTTAGCGGTATACGTATTGCAAATGAACCATCATCATTTTGCAATGGCTTTTTAAGGCAATTCCATCCAGCTTCTTTTAATTCGCTATCATTTCCTTTCTCATATTACAAGAATCCTCTTATTAGTGATACAAGTCCAGGGTCTTCAACAGTTTCAACTTCAGTACCACATAGTTCGTAGGTTATCGAATCAAAGAGAAAAGCACAATAATTTATCACCAATTTCAGAGTTCCTGCGCCTGAGATATTTTTCAATTGCCCCCTTCTAAAAAGTGCAGATTCATAAATCATCATACTTCTGGTCAGCTCATAACAATTTCAATTGTATCATTATTGTTGAATGATTTAATCCTCAAAAAATGACTTTTGAATTGTTTACGATTATAGAAGATGAGTAATGAATATTTGTACGTTCGACTTGGTTCCTCAAGAGTTCTACCCAATGAACATTTTGCGAGCTTCAAGTGCCTCTGAAGTTGTATAACCTGATTATAAAGGTTTCCAATATTCCTCTGAAGTGTATAAATGTTTCGAAAAATCACCAAAGAATAAAAGCACTCTAAGACCCATAAATCAGTCGTATAAACTTATATAGCACCTCCTAATAAATCCAGTAGTCACAATTACTTTAAGTCTCATAAAGAAGTTGTATAAACATCACCAGCACTACCTTGAAGTACTATTCAATATAGGTTGTATAAATATCTCTATAGTAACTATTATTCATTTTGAAGATCTTCTTCGTAACCACAGAAACCATTATACATTCATAGTTACCGCAAATACCCTATGGAACTTATTAATTATAGGGGCAATTCTTATTCCTCTTATAGAACTGAAATCTGT
>JARTUT010001062.1:0-37024 GCA_030674115.1 Micraspis discolor
ATGGATGGTATTCAACAATATAAAAGGATGCCATTTCCATAAAAAAAATCGCCAGCAACGCACAGTTCCTCGTGCTACGGAATTTGGAATTTTTTTATTCTACAGGGGGGCAATTCTGATCGAAGCGCGGGGTCACAAATTATTTCAACATATGGATGATATTCAACGATATAAAAGGATACCATTTTCATCACAAAATCGACAGCAACGCACAGTTCCTCGTGCTAAGGAATTTGAAACTTTTTAATTCTACAGGGGGGCAATTCTGCTTGAAGCGCGGGATCACAAATTATTTCAACATATGGATGGTATTCAACGATATAAAAGGATGCCATTGCCATCAAAAAATCGCCAGCAACGCACAGTTCCTCGTGCTAAGGAATTTGAAACTTTTAATTCTACAGGGGGCAATTCTGCTTGAAGCGCGGGATCACAAATTATTTCAACATATGGATGGTATTCAACGATATAAAAGGATGCCATTGCCATCAAAAAATCGCCAGCAACGCACAGTTCCTCGTGCTAAGGAATTTGAAACTTTTTAATTCTACAGGGGGGCAATTCTGATTGAAGCGCGTGGTCACAAATTATTTCATTATATGGGGCTTATTGAATAGATTAAGGTAGACCCATTTTGCAGAATATCCAGCAACGGCCGTTTCCACCTAGTTTTTGCGATCGTCAGCTTTAGGGGGTTGTTTCTGTCGTGCTTTGGGGGGATAACGGAGCGTCACAAATTATTTTAACATATGGATGGTATTCAACAATATAAAAGGAAGCCATTTCCATCAAAAAATCGCCAGCAACGCATTCGACCTCATACAAAGATACTATTTTCATCGAAAAATCGCCAGCATTGCGCAGTTTCACTGTCCGCCGAATTTTTGAATTCGAGGGGGCTATGCGGTGGTAAGCGGGGGGTCACAAATTATTTCAGTATATGTGCTGGATTCAGTAGATTATATTTAATAAACCGACATAATTATAATGCAAAATAATTTGTTTTTTGATGTTGGAGGTTTCGTGGGGGGTTGTTGAGGGGTCTTTTTCATGTAGGTGGTACCCCCCACTAATGAAGTACAAAAAATATGATACTTTCCGAAAAAAATCAGGTCATTTCATTCAACCGATTACAAATGACATGCAATCGTAAATATAAATCAGCTTTCGAAATCCGTTGCTGAAAAGCGTTGCTGCAATGACACCCGTACAGTTGCTCACCATAAAAAAGTTCTGCAGAAGAACAGGTAGCAGTGTTCCAGAAAAAATGTTGATCTTGCCATGTCACGTGGTAAGAACTCTGAAATGTAATATCTGTACCAAATTTCAGTTGAATAACTTGTGAATTGTAGATACAAAAAAAAAAAATTTGAAAAAAATTCAAACTTCAACACTCTGTATCTCGAAAACGAAACGTTTGCGACCCCATGTTCATGGGACTTTTTTTTCTTAAATTCACTGAAGGAATCTCGCCTTTTCGTTTGTACGTTCAATTTAGGAACATCCTAAATAAGGATTAAATTTTTCATGGAAATTACTTTTCATTCAAAAATGAAATTTCCATAATTGTATTAAGCAAAATCACAATCATGGATGCAACAAGGCATAGAGAGTCTTCACTGAATTATTTTTCCAATGGAATATTTTGATATTTGCGCCCTTAGCTTGTATCCATCATACATACCTTCGGATAATTCCCCTATTTGAAGAGACAACGCTACTCGGTTTCCGTAAGGCAGGTGAATTTTGAACGTACACATGAGTTCTCCAGTAGGCTTCAGTTCCACAGATCCATTTCTATTGGCGAATGTTATATTGTAACAGAAGTCAACCAATCGGTAAGATATCGTGAAAACTGGATTAAATACAAGTTGCATCATCGGTGGAATGTGAGAGGCAGGAAAATATATTCTTCTATCAAACTCTGATAGTTCTTCCAATTTACCACAGAGATGTGATTGTTTGTGATTGCTATAATGTTGATGTTCACTTGAATTCAGGCCAGAAAAATTAATGTAACCTTTAGAACAAGGTACGTTGAATCTCAGTAGCTCCACTATGAGACCGTAGTTCTCTTGGCTTGGAAACCATATTTTACAGTCTTTGTTAATGGGAACATGCTTATTTGATAAAACTGCTTCTTTATTATGGAGATGCAGATGGCAGTCTGAAATGAAAACATAAAATTAAAACATTTCAGTTAGAAAGCTCCAACTAATGAAAAAAATGCAGAAATATTCTGAAAGTTCATTGAAGATGTGTTAATTCAACAATACCAGAACTGATCTTGGATATTTCTAGAGATATATTCACTAAACAGTGCTTATGGTCAAAGTCAGGAGGTGCACAATCATTCCAAGTTCTCCTACTTCGTATTTACGTTTTTGCCAAATATTTCTATCGAATAAATAATTCATATTTTATTTTTCTTGATTGATTTTTTCGAACCATTTTATTCAAAACAACGGTTTCCGAAATTCAGGATTGAATAAAGAATAATCAACAACTAAAGCTTTCAAGAATTTCACTATCACTCCCTGTAGAAGTCATGACTATGTGAACTAAGTATACCACAATTCCAGTTTCAGATAGATCGCCATTTCCCTGTAAAAGCTTAACTGACATTCGAACTTGAAAAATTCCGTATAATGAAGCTTCCTGCAATCCATCAAAATATCGTTCATCAATTTGTTAACAATCTGAAATAAGTAGATCGTCATGATGACTGAGGAATTGCGTTTTAAAAGAATCGTTAAAAACTGTAGCCAAACGATATTGTTTGGAAATGAGCATTAAAAAGAGCTACTCATGAAATAGATGTATCTGGCAAGCCATCGAACAAGAAATATTTATTTTGCAGCATTCCATTTCATTTTTGCTCGAATCATTGTAAAAAAGAAATTATTTGAAATTATACTAATTCGATCAATAAGTCCCCAGTCTAACTACCACATGGTGTCACTAACAGAACGTTCATATGATTTTCTGAAAGTGCAAACCTCCAAAAATTTACTGTCAGAATTTCATGACGTTTCGTTCATTATTCATAAAGTTGCAGTGGTGCAAGCGACGCTATATTAATTTTCGGAATTGTGAAAGCAAATCAATTCAGTGTGTTGATATATAATTGCTTTTTTTATGGGAAAAAAACCGCTCAGATCTAGGCTTGGCTTGAAAAATTTGATCCGGACTCCGCGCTATCGAAAACGATGTAAGTCAAGGATCCTAGTGAAAAAACAGCGCATTCCGCTGAGCGCGAACTTCATGGGCAACCACTTGGTGATTTTCTACCAAAAAACTTATTCATTCAGTAAGTCCATCGTTATTTATTTATTTAACTACACCAATCTACCATACAGTGTGGAACAGCCAAATGGAATAAATTCGATAACGAATAAATGAGAGCGTGTTTGGAAAAACGCTTGGACACGGTGATTTGTATTTTTAACTGAGCACTTAAAAAAAAAATAATTATAATGGGTGCGTCATGTGACAGTGGCCAATACCCACTTTCTTATTTTAAATGCAAGCCCCTGCATATTATTAATTTTTGGATTCTTCAGAGAATTCTAGACATAAATCATGTACAATGTCCTATACCTAACTTCAACTATTTCGGAAATATTAAGTGTTTTCAGATTTATTACAAAAATTAACATTAAAAAAAGAAAATTATCCTATTTCACAAATTCTCTACATTACATTCAATACTTATTTCCCATTTAGCTCTTGATAATGAGAAAGTAAACAAAAACCATTCCTGCATTTCTTTTTACTGATATGAAATGAATAAAATATAAAAACATTGATGATATTCTTAATTTTGAGAGGATCTAAGGCCAAGTTATAAGAGAAACACATTCAACAAAAAGGCGAAACGTCGGCCTTTTTGTTGAATGTGTTCTCTTATAACTTGGCCTTAGATCCTCTCAAAATTAAGAATATCATCATACAGTTAGGTCGTCAAACCCAATTAATTATAAAAACATTGTTTATTTTCGTATAAAACTGATAGCCATAGCTTGTCTGCCTGCATAACAGTAGTGGTCAGGGTCAGTGCTATTGTCGTTTAAATTTCGTTAACCGTACGTAATAATACAAGGTTCATTTAACAGAAAAGCACAAAATAACTATTCTACAAATGATTGGTTATGGAGATAACACAAGGACACAAATGGAAGTTTCTCGCTTATTTCACGAAAAATTTCCAAATTTGCCGCCTGTATCCCACGGAACAATTAGCAAAATAGAAAAGCAGTTTCGGGTGCTTGGTCATGTGAGAGATAAAAATAGTAGCTGCCAATGCAGTAAGGAATGATACGAAATTGGATATTATGCTTGAGTTTCAAGAAAACCCACATAATTCTGGTCGAAAAGCAGCCCCACTATTCAACGTTAGCCACACAACAATTATTCGAACATTAAAGGAAAGTAAAATGCATGGAAGACGATTTCGATAGGAGAACGTATTTTTGTGAGCAAATGATGGAAATGTTAGATAACAATTTGATCCAATAAGAAGATGTTTTGTTTTCTGATGAGAGCACATTTACACTTCACGGTCATGTTAAGTCAAAATTGCCGCTATTGGTCTGATGAGAATCCTCACTAGATGAGAGAGGAACATACCCAATATCCTGAAAAAGTGAATGTTTGGGCAGGAATTGTTGGAAATCATATCGTAGGTCCCTTTTTCCTTGATGGCAACTTGAATGGAGATAAATATTTAGAACTGCTCCAAAATAATGTCATGCCATTTTTGACAAACTTCTGATCCAGCAAACCCACAAGTTCCTGCCAATACAATATGGTTCCGCAAGATTACCAAATCTATGTCCGGCAGTACCCGAACCAAATTTTTCCAAATCGATGGATAGGGAGGCGCGGATCTATAGAATGGCCAGCACGATCTCCTGATCTGTCGCTGTTAGACTATTCTTTGTGAGGATATGTCAAAAGTATTGTATACAAAACTAAACCCCTCAACTTAGATGACTTAAAAAGACGAATCACGCTTGCGATTAGATCAGTTACACCTGAGATGTTGGGTAATGTTAGAAGACATTTCTATACCAGATTAGCATGTTGCCAAGACGTTCGCGGCGAGCATTTTGAACATTTACTACATTGACATTAATATTTTTTTTTTTTTTTTTTAATTATTAAGAAATAATCAGTATTAATTATTAGGTTTTTAGTGTAATGTAGCGAATTTGTGAAATAAAATAATTTTTTTTTAATGTTAATTTTTGTAATGAATCTGAAAACACTCAATTTTTCCGAAACAATTGAATATAAGTATAGGACATTGTACATGATTTATGTCTAGAATTCTCTGAAGAACCCAAAAAATTAATAATATACAGGGGCTTGCATTTAAAATAAGAAAGTGGGTATTGGCCACTGTCACATGACGCACCCTATATAATTTTTTTTTTTTTTTAAATGCTCAGTTAAAAATACAAATCGCCGTGTCCAAGCGTTTTTCCAAACACGCTCTCATTTATCCGTTATTGAATTTATTCCATTTGGCTGTTCCACACTGTATAAACAGAGTACAAATTTGAAAAACAAAATTATAAGAATCAAGTCATAAGAAAAATATACATACATATGCAAAACCCAAATTAGCACAAAAGTTGCGACCTCAATACTATCTCCATATCAAATTGAACACTATTAAAAATATCCAAATATCATGACATAATCTTAACAGTGGCGAAAACCGAAGCTCGTTAGTACGTGAACATGGAAGATAAAACGTGATAACATTTCTGACAGCAGTCTAGGAGGCTGCACATTAACCGAACCTAGTAAAGAAGGTCAATCAATTTTGGATCTCATGAGATTGTGAAGAAAAAGAATCCCTAAATACTTTTTACGATTCTCTAAAGTTAACATGAAATCTATACTCATGTGGTATTCCCCGTGACGGATACAAACCATAAATTTTAAAACTCACGAACTTCAGAAATCTCCCCTCTATCCTTTCTAAACTATCAATATGAAACTTATAATCTGGATTCCATACTACACAACCATATTCCAGCTTTGACCTCACGAAGTAAAAAGAAGAAAAAGGAATCAAGTCTCAAGTAGGAATCTCGAATTCCTAATTATAAATCTAAGGGTCTTGAGACCATAAGAAACAGTTGCTCCCACATGGGGAACAAAAGTTAACATCTGATCAATAAGATCCCCATATCTCTACATTCAGTCACCCTGGCCAAAAAAATACCTTCAATGTTGTACCGGAAGGTAACTTTATAATAG
This sequence comes from Micraspis discolor, assembly GCA_030674115.1. NCBI lineage: Eukaryota > Metazoa > Arthropoda > Insecta > Coleoptera > Coccinellidae > Micraspis > Micraspis discolor. The sequence continues at coordinate 6,274 of JARTUT010001062.1, forward strand.
CCTAGACCGAAGAACATCACATTGCATTTTCTTCTATTCAACGATAACCGATTTCCTTTACACCAATTAATCAGTTCATCAATGTCACCCTGAAGAACCTCGATAGGAAAAAATACGTCGAAACAATTTACAGTCATATACATATAAAAGGAACAAGCACAGTAGGAATAAACTCAAGTCATTCATGAAGAGCTTAAATAAATAGGGGACCAAATATCGAACCTTGCGGAACATCTCACGAAGAGGAGAATTCAAATGAACTGACTCCAAAACGCTGAACGAACAGTTTCCTATGAGCAAGATATGATTCCAGAAAAATAAAAATTTAGAAAGCACTGACGTGAGGTCAGTTGGCTTAGGCGCTCTTGTAAACCACTTACAATTATTTATATTTTGAAAAATCATATCTCCAGAACTATTAGCTTGTCGAAGTCGAGAGTGGTATTTTTGTATACGTCTGATAAAACTGCACCATAAAAAAATTTTTTTTTTGTTACTCCGAACCTATTCGGCCGATTTGACCGAATAACGAACTTAGCCGAGATATTTATACCTCAAACCTATTCTGAAAGTTTCAACTCTCTAACTTCATCCGTTCGAGAGTTATCGTGTTCACGGAACGGACGGACGGACGGACAGAATCGATTTTGACCACGGATTATTCATCAGTAGGTCCAAACAAAACGATTGATACCACTTTTGCCCAAAAATTCGAAAGTCACAGACATTTGGGCAAATTGATAAGCACTCTGTTCAGGTGAACAAGAGCGCCAAAAAAGAGAAAATCCATCGTCAACCCAAATGGAGAAAACTTTGTCAAAAAAACTCCATGGTCAGGCCTGTCAAATTCCTTGGAAAAGTTAGTGTATATAGATTTGCCCTGGAAAATTAATACAAAGAAGTAGATATATACTGGGAATAAGGGCTTGTTTATACTGGCTGGTACCTTATGCCGTAAGCCCTTACCTTATTCCCTATGCCGTAAGAGTTTCAGTAGGCGTTTATACTGGCTGTTAACTTAACCTTAAGCAGAACATAGAGTTTATGGATTTTGCTGTATGCTTGTTAATAATTGTCATTTTGAATTTGAGTTTCAATGTTTTGAAACGTACTGACCATCTTGAATTATAATTTATTATATTATTTGAAATTACCGCTATTAAAACAGAGATCGATTCTGTATTCAATACTCTGATATAAATATTTGACGCTCTATAGAATGCGCATGTGTCAAAAAAACTCGCCCACTATTACATTCCCTTAATTTGTAATATATATCTGTAATTTGTCCAAATTATTTATGAATATATATTTCTATGAATTTGTCCCTAGAAGTTGAACATTTTACCGGTAAGGGAAAAGGTTAGGGAATGAGTATGAACGAAAGCATTGAATTCCTATGGTTCAACTTTTAAGGTTAAGGTTACGGCATAAGGTACCAGCCAGTATAAACGAGCCTTAACAAGTTGAGTTCGTTCCAGTAGACCGACCCTTGATGAAACCGTGCTGAGTACATCAATTTGGCATTTTACGTGTGCATAAATCAGAGTATAAAATAACAGGAGGGAGCATAATGTCTAAAAGAGAGAATCGGAAAAGTTCATACGCATAGACTAATTGAAATTGTATAATTCGTTACGAACATAGATTTATCACATAGTCTTGTCGATGCTACCGATTAATTAAATAATACTATTTTCAAATTCCTCAACCCTATCTACCGATTTTTGGTAGACATTAATACCAATATAGTGTTTAGACTTTTGGCAACGCTATTCATAAGATATGACACTCTTGACAGATATTTTGACGGAGAGTTGGCAGAAAATTCCTAACCGATGAGTCATTGAAGGCTCATAGCATAGAATCGAGAGCAGTTTGCGTTCCCTAGGTTGAACAAAGGAAGAGAACAATATGTTGTTCCCTCATGTTAATTCTCAATGGCATAAATTATATCATATAACGCTCTCTCAAAAACTTTACTGAAATTGATTCTCAATGTCCTTTCTGATGCCGTCCTTCCAAATGCCCGGAAACATCGCTTGGATAGTGATAATCTAAAATCCACAGTCAAAGTCTTTGTGAAAACGATGGAAAAAAGATGGAACCTCATTCGGGTCATGTTACTCCAGCATTCCATCAAACAACTCAACACACACTCTCCACTCATATCGCGAATAGAAAAAGTTCGCTCTTAACAGTCTAGGCTATAATTGTTTTGTTGTTTCGTCGAAGATCTTACGAAGGCAGCCTCAAAGAAAGTCGCAAAAGCATTGGCGATGTCCTGAGGATCGGACAAAACAGATCCTCATTCTCCCCGAAAGTGAGGAACTACCTTTAATTAGGAAAGATTTGTAAGACGAAGATTTTCTTTTGTAAGTTATCCTGAAGTGAGAAAATAGCAACCTTGAAATTAGAATTTAGAAGCAACATTTTCGAAAAAGAAGGAGATTTTTCTTGCAGATACCAGTTAAAAACACTTATTCCATTAGGTGACAGTTTTACGGGAATCTTATTTTAGATAGTATTCGAAATTTAAAATACAGTTTGAAAGTATATCTATAGTATTTATTGAAAACAGAAAAATGTCAGCTTTTAACGTTACGTAAAATCAGAAAATGGCACCCTAATAGTACGAATTTAGCACCCACAGTTTTGAAAATAAAGGGAATTTTTGATGCTCGACTTAGTAAGTCGTTAGTAACTAATTGGATGTTGAAATTTTTCGTTTGGAGATCAACCTAAAGTGAAATAATGTCATCCTTTCCAAAATAGCAGGAAATTTCTCATGCATTAGTTAGAAAGTCGTTCATTATTACTTCTAAGTCAAAAATTTTGATTTGTTGGTTAATTTAAAATGCGATTATGGCATGCTCAAAATTCGAAGTTAGCATCCACATTTTCAAAAAAAAAAACAGGAATTTTCTCTTGTATTCGTTAGTAAATCGTTTGTAATTATTTTTAAGTCAAAAATTTCCGTTTGTGGGTTAACCTGATGTAAGAAAATGACAACCTCGAAGTGCCAAGTTTGATTCCATATATTCGAGAATAAAGAATTTTCATTCATTATTAATTTTGACTTGCATATATTGAAAAAATGTGAATGCAAAGTTAGCACCTACGTTAACAAAAATGAGGACATTTTTTTGCATTTATCATTGACCGCGGGGCGGGGGGGATCGCTTTTTCTGGACGAAGAACGTCCACGTACGTGGCTACGAACTCAGCCGCGGAGCCCCTCGAAATCTATACGAAAATTATGAATATAAAACGGCAATTTTTAAACTCCCGACTTCTCTGAAACGTCAAAAACCGCACCTACGTTTTCCCTCCGTGCCGCTCGAAAACGATATAAATCGCCCCGCGATCGGTAGAAAACGAATCTACGTGAATTTCCCATCTCTGGGTACCAATCTTCATATCCAATTAGCGAGATAAGGCCGCGAATTCTTCATTCCAAATTCGGCAATTTTCACGTTAAAATGAGGCAAAATGTCATAATTTCTCATACGATTCCGATGATAGCCGAACGCGAGCTCCAAATTTGAAAATACGGCATCAATTTTTCGCTCGATATGGGCGGTGGAAGATTTTTCAGGCCTTTCAAGTTGTCGAATAAGAATCTACAGGAGATTCCGAATCCCTAGAGACCACTCACGATTCACAATTCGAAAGAAAAACACCTCAAATATGCGTTTGAAAATCGTTATTTTCGACTCGATTTGCGCGCGAATTCATTGCCCTCTCCGAGCTCCGATCCAACTTATGATACTCTATGTTAAAATCCGACACACTTAGTTTATTCAGGGAAAAACGGCTAAGCACTCTGTTCATGAATACACGTTCAGACCTTTTTCGAATAATTTTTATTTTACCTTTGTGAAATTGATGGAGTTGAAACGATATTCTTTGGGTTTATTTTTCATGGAAAAATTATTTTCGATTCATATACGGGCTGTGCATATTGGAAGCACTGACTTTCACCAGAGTCTTTCTTCGAGAGTTTTTCCTTCTGCATTTTTATGGAAAAAGCACCCACTGCGAATCGATTATATAGTGGGTGTCCTACCTGCAAGTGTTCATGTTTTTTTCGCGTATCGGATCTAATTTCGATAAAATGTCATACAGGGTGTGCGAATTACAATGAACTTGCGATCATGTGATATACGGGGTGTGCAATTTACAAGTTATTTTGCTGATTTCGATAAAATGTCATACAGGGTGTGCAATTTACAATGAGTTTACGTTCGGGTGATATACGGGGTGTGCAATTTACAAGTACTTTTAAATTTTGCGCGCTTTCGGTTTTTTTGTATTTCTCCGGGTTGTTTCGCGTGACTTCGAGTTTTTTTGTGCGCTTTCAAGTTATATGTATTCGTTCGGGTTTTTTTCAGGTTCCTTTGGATTATTTGTGTTACTTGGGGTTCTTTCGTGTTCTCTCGCGTTGTTTCGTGTAATTTCGGTTTCTTTCGTGTAACTTCGGTTTCTTTCGTGTTTCTTCGCGTTTTTTCCAGTATTTCATGTTTTTTCGCTTTCAACGGGTATTTTGACGTGTTTCGTGTTTCTGCGCGCTTCATTGATGTATGGGCCCTATTGATCTGTGGTCTATATTGATCTATGGTCTATATTGATCTATGGTCTTTATTGATCTATGGTCTATATTGATCTATGGTCTATTATGATCTATGGTCTATATTGATCTATGGGCCTATTGATCTACCCGCTTACTAGTAAGTAATAATATGGTATATATATATATATATGGGCCCTATTGATCTGTGGTCTATATTGATCTATGGTCTATATTGATCTATGGTCTTTATTGATCTATGGTCTATATTGATCTATGGTCTATTATGATCTATGGTCTATATTGATCTATGGGCCTATTGATCTACCCGCTTACTAGTAAGTAATAATATGGTAACACCAACTTTTTTTAATAGTGAGTCAATCTTTACGATCAAATAACATATATTCTTTTGAACTTTTGGCTCACAATTCTTTGCTCTTATCAGGGGTTTTTACGTGGTGCCATACAATTTAGTGTATGACATGAAAGCCTTGGGAAAAACCCCAGTAAAAAACCTTGGCTACCCGCATATAATAATGATTATTGCAGATAAATACAAGGTTTCCAGAAAGGGTATTAAGTATTTGCTTTCGCGCCATATTCGGAACGGGGCGTCTAAAAGGAGCGGGGAGGGGTTCGTGGCGTCCGCCATTTTGTGGAGTTTTAATCACAATGGAACAGTACTCACAGACGCATCGCGCATTCTGCGTACGAGCGTATTATCGTAATGGTGATTCAATAGTGACTGCTCAACGTCTCTATCGTGCGGAATATCGTACACGCTACGTGCCAAGTGACGATAGCATTAGAAAATAGATCAGGATGTTCGAGAATACAGGCGCGACAATTAAAATTCAAAACTCTGGTCGTCCCCGTTTAGTTCGTGATGAAGAAAAATTGAGGAAGTTGAGGCGTCAGTTCGTCAAAATTCGTCTTTATCCATCCGAAAGCAAAGCCAAGAATTGAACATCAAAAACTAGTCTTCACATTCGATTTTAAAGAAAGAATTACATCCAAAAGCCTGTAAAATTCAATTGGATCAAGAATTGAAGGATGCGAACTACGCTAATCGACTGAATTTTACGAACGAAATGCTACAGCGATTTAACAATTCGTTAATAAGTAGAATTGTCGGTACTGGGCAGTGGAGAATCTGAGACGAAAGCATGAACGACCCATGCATAGCCCAAAGGTCGTGGTTTGGGCCGCTATGTCTGCTAAAGTCATAGTTGGTCCTGATTTTCATGAAGACCAACGAGACCGAGCAATAAATTTGAATAGTGAACGATATTGCGATATGTAGCGAAATTTTTTGGTTGAGAGTTGGAGGAGCTTTTAGGTTCCAACTCAAGAACGTGGTTTCAGCTAGATGGGGCCACTTGCCATACCTCAAATGATTCAATGGAAGTTTTTAACGAATTATTCTCCAATCAAGTCCTTTCGCGAAGTAGTATCATCTACTGGCCTCCCAGAAGCCCCGACCTTAGCCCGCTTAACCCAGTTGAAGCGAAACATAAGGTCAGAAATGACAGCAATATCAATAGCTATGTGTCAACGAGTTATCACCAATCTTCGTTCCCGTTTTAGAAGTTTTGCGTTGCCAGCAACGCAACGTTCATCGTTTGGATATCATCATCTTCTATAAATAATTCTCCAATTCATATGTTAATAATAAACAATAAACTTTTTTATTGCTCGCAAATATTTTTTGTATTATTGAACGCACAATTACCCGATACCTTTTCTGAACACCTTGTAGATGGCAAGGTACTTATTAGAATTAGGAGTTCAAATTCGTAACCAGAAATTTCCCTTGTTCATTAGTTGTCAAAATAGACAAAAAATTGCAGATGTCATTTCTATATAATATCCGCTTATGATCATCATTGTTGAGTTTACCAATGAAAATTTTTGTGTTAAAAATAGCTATTTCCGGCTTGGTAACGAGTGCAAAATATATTCTTTTTTTTTACATTAATCGACAAACTGATATTATACAGGGTCTTTCACGAGGAAACTCACCCATATTTATACGGGAAACTACTCAACGTATTTCCATGAAATTCAGCACTTATGAGTATTTCACGATGCTGATGAAATCTAAAATATTTTCAAGGCATGAGCACCTCCGGTTTTTCCGGAAATGACGTCAACTTCCGTTTTTCGAATTACAACACCTTTTTTTTATTGCAGAAATAGATTCCTTAGAGAATTTCAAGTTATTTTGATGTAACATTTTTCAGTTTTGGTTGGAAAATTCTCTCTGAGCGGGAAAATTCGAAAAAAAAAATCGAAAATAGAGGTTTTTGGATGGAAAATGTTCATTTTAGGGATTTTTCAAGATGTAAGATTGATGTATCCACTTTAAAAATCGAAATCGCGATTCATGATACAGGGGGTGAAAAAATCGCTATCAAAGTTATGGATGACAAAATCATGAAAAATCAATTTTTTCAAATAAGAACCCCTTTTTTTTATGGCAGATAATGAATCTACGTTAAAAAATAATGTGAGTATATGCATCACACCCTTGCCCCAAAGTGGATATTTTCTGAGTTATTCACAAAAAACTGTTTTTCGTCTTGAATTTTCAGCTATTTCTTTTCCTTCACGCCAAAAATATGAAATTTTCAGGAACTGTTATTTGAACCATGCTGTAGATTTTTCACCCCTTCTTGAAACTGACTTCAAGTTACTATTAGGAAAACCATGGCAAACTCTCGCAGTTATAACTTGAGAAGATGCTCAAAGTTTTGACCGTTAATTTCTAGACAATTATTTATAAGTCTCAGGAATGCTTAGTGCGTTGCTCTTCTTATTTCATCGGGAGGAAGAGATCTGCAAAAGTGTTTAAAAACCAAATTGAGTTTCAAAACTATGAATCTAAAAATCTAAACAACCTGAACGCATTTCTGACTTGTTCTATGCAATCCTCTTTATCAGTCAGGGGAGTTGAGTAGACAATATTTTTTATCCTACCCCAAACATAATAGTCTAAAAGAGTTAAATCGGGAGAACGTGGTGGCCCAAGATGTGGACCATTGTTCGCCAACCATCGATCTTCAAATAGCCTGTATAGGATATTTGACACATTGAGTGAATTGTGTGGAGGCGCGCCATCTTGTTGATACCATAAGTCATTATGGTTCTGTACTAGCGGCTCAATTATTTGAGTCAATATGTCAGAATATCTATCCTCTAAGGAAGAACATTCTTTAAAAAATGCAAACATGTGTAGTGTTCTATCTTACCAGTTAAAGTCCCATCATAAATGTGAATATCGAGAATTGCATTATTTTTGATGGCGCAAAAACCATTGAAACTCCAGGTCTCTTGAAAGTTCCATTGTCTGAATTGGTGGTTGTTCTCTTCATCCCATTAATGACTGTTATGCCTATTGAAAGAACCATTCTTTGTGAATTTAGATTCATCTGTCCAAATCTCTGTTCTCCTGACGAAATCAGTTTCCTTCAAATGCTGTACCCTATTGAATTTATATGGGTGCATTTTATGTTTTTTTAATATTTTCCAAACACTCGATTGAGATCATCCCAGAGCAATCTCGGCATCTTTGAGAGAATTTTGAGGATTCACACGAAAATATGCAAGAACTGTAATTTCGTTGTTCTCATCTTCTACTACACTTCTTTCTCTGTGTATAGTTTTCTTAACGAAAGATCCGACATTTCTCAAGTTTGTCATGGTTCTGTTAATGGTATCTCTCGTTGGTCTGGGTCGTTCAGAAAACCTCTCAATGAACAGTCGAATCGTTCTATCTACAACTTTATTACATTCTCCATGAAGTAGAATGAGATTTAAATAATCTTTATTGGTAAAATTAGGCATAGTGATCGATTTTATAACTTAATACGAATTATCACCAAATTAATAGTAAACACAAAATGCTACTGAATAAAGAGGAATTTGGCAGATTTAATTAATGATATTTATCATTAAAAAAAAAGAATGTAAAAGATGGTAAGTTTTTGCATATGGTTCATAAGGAATTATTTATTTATCACTGGAGAGAAAACTGATGGCCGATTAGTTGAAATAAAGAGGTTTCCGATACAAATTCGAATCCAAATTCGCCATCTATTTAGGAACAACCTGTAATTTTTTTCTCTTGCATATTAGGGTAGTAAAATCTAAAACATGGTTTAAGTAACAGTTCCTGAAAATTTGGCGTGAAGGGAAAAGAAATAGCTGAAAATTCAAGACGAAAAACAGTTTTTTGTGAATAACTCAGAAAATATCCACTTTAGGACAAGGGTGTGATGCATACACTCACATTATTTTTTAACGTAGATTCATTATCTTCCATAAAAAAATGGGGTTCTAATTTGAAAATAGTAATTTACGTAACAAGTCCGGAAAATAGGGTTTTTTTGGACGAATAGACAAAATTCTAGGACGAGCGCAAGCGAGTCCTAGAAGTCTATGAGTCCAAAAAAACCATTTTCGGGCGTGTTGCGTACAATATTTTTTCGGCAACCGTCTAGAATAACAAATCAATGAGACGACACATTTCTTTTTTATATATTTTAATTCTTATTTAAATTAAACAGAACAGAAAATATCACATATTAACAGAAACATTCTAATTCTTATTTATATTAATATTTATATTAAAATTCGAGCAATTACTGATATTGAAGGGATTCAATTTGTTTGAAATGCCTGGTATATTTAAATTCCTTTTGTTGAAGCCACAACAAGATGGCAAAGTTTCCGTTTCGCATCGATTATTTTCTTCTGGTGATTTTTGAATGGTCTTGGCAATTTTAATTTTGTTTTCAAGGGAATTATCTATATATCCTTCAGCCACATTGGTAGACTTCCAGCCACCGTGTCTCTTCAAATTTGTGATGTTTCCACCATTGTCAGCAAATAACGTCGCCGAAGTTCGACGAATGCTATGGCCTGTGTAATTTTTAGGATTGGGTAAATGTAAAAACTCTGCGATTTTCATTCCGAGACTCCCGAAAGTGTGGATACCAACAGGCTGAATCGAACATTTTCCTTTTTGTAATTCACGAATAATCTGTTGTGTGGAGTATGAGATGGCCGTAAAGATAAATATTGTCTATACAACAGCAGGTTTTCTTGCCCAATTACAACAAAAGTTCTCTCAATATGTGTTTTGGAATCCGGTATTTTCACAAGCAACATGTCTTCCTTATCGTTTATTAAATCAATCGACATTTTTGTCAGTTCTTCTCTTCTGCACGCGCCGGCTAACCCAATAATTGTTGCTACCTGAAAAGTAAGTTGATACTTTTATATCCTACAATCGTAATATTTTGTTAAAATCACCTTCAGCATTAGATATGTATCATTATCCGCTTCTCTAATGAATTTGCTGATCTGTTCACTGCTGAAAACTTCTGATTTTTTGGCTTTGTAACCAACATTCTTCCTTTTAAGAAATGCGAGAACTTTTGGGAAAATGGCTATGTTCACATTTTTCTTTACTAAAATGGTACTTTTCAACATAGAGTACATGCTCCACAGAGTGGAGGATTTGACTGTTTCTGATTTATGCGCCAAATAGGCCAACATTACATCCTCTGTTATAATTTTGCATTGCTTCATCTCCATCCATTTCGTGAACGAATCATACACGTTTTCATACCTTGATTTTGATTTTTCAGGCAATAATTGTGCTGTAGCAGCGGCTGCTATATTGGAAATTTCCCAAGGCACATTTTCATTGTCACTATCACTGCTGCTTTCCATATTTTAATGCGGATTGGGATTGCGATCAGAAAACATGCAAATTCTTGACAACTAATTTTATATGAACTGTCAGCCGTTTTCTCAGTGCTATGGTAACTTCATTTATCAAAAATATACCTACCAAGATTTTCATATTTACTATGATCAAAACGACGTGATTCTTCCCGGCCTAGTCCGGGAAGTACGTACTTCCCGGACTAGGCCGGGAAAGGCTTCTTTCTCAAAGAAAAAGCGTCCGGAAAGTGGGTACTTCCCGGACGGTTGCCGAAAAAATTGATTTTTCACGATTTTGTCATCCCTAACTTTGAAAGCGATTTTTTCACCCCCTGTATCATGAATTGCGATTTCGATTTTTAAAGTGGATACATCAATCTTAGATCATGAAAAATCCCAAAAATGAAAATTCTCCATCCAAAATCTCGAAGTTATTCTTGTTTCAGCGGAGCTCTATTTTCGATTTTTTTTCGAATTTTCCCGCTCAGAGAGAATTTTCCAACCAAAACTGAAAAATATTACATCAAAATAACTTGAAATTTTCTAAGGAATCTATTTCTGCAATAAAAAAATGATGTTGTGATTCGAAAAACGGAAGTTGACGTCATTTCCGGCAAAACCGGAGGTGCTCATGCCTTGAAAATATTTTAGATTTCATCAGCATCGTGAAATACTTATAAGTGCTGAATTTCATGAAAATACGTTTAGTAGTTTCCCGTATAAATATGGGTGAGGTTCCTCGTGAAAGACCCTGTATAGAACGGACATTTCTAGTTCTCTTTGTACGCGTGTTCTGTTCATTTAGAACCTAACAATATTTAAGAAAAAATTAGACAACTAATGAACAGAGAAAATTTTTAGTTAGGAATATCACTCACTATTGAAGTGAAGCTCAAATTGCATATGAAAATTTGGTGTTACCAACTAGTTACTACCGAACCAATAAAATCAATGCAAAAAAATTCCTTTGCTTCGGCAATATGGGTGCTTCGCGCTCACATTATCTTATTTCCTTTGTTTACGCAAGACAAAAAGTAAGAAATTCAATGTTAAAATAATAATTAACGACTTAATAACGAATGAAAAACAAATTTTTCATTTTCGAAAATGTTGGACCTAACGTATCTAGAGATGTCATTTCCTCACTCAACGAAAATTTCTGACTTGAAGATAGATACTAACGACTAATACAAACCATTAGAAGAAAAATGTCCTATTCTTGCGAAAATGAGAGTGCTAACTTCGCATTGGAAGGATGCTAATTTAGATTAAACTACAAACAAAAATTTTCGACATACAAATAGTTGCTAAGCAATGCAAGGAAAACAATTTTTTCCGAAAACTAACTGCGCACTATTTTGATGCCATTTTTTGATTGTAGGTAACGTAAAAAACCGAAATTTCTCTATTTTTGATAATTATTAACGATAGACTTTCAAAATGTGTTTGTGGACTTCACCAGTTTCGATCAGTTAAAAACGATACTTTATATCTTACAAATAGTTACTAACAATTAACTAAGCAATGCAAGAAAAATCTCCTTCACTTTCGAAAAAGTGGGTGCTTTAAGGTTACCATTTTCTCACTTCAGTTTAACTTACAAACTGAAGTTTTTGTCTTACAAATAGTTACTAACGGTGGACTTTCCGAAGGGATAATACCTACTAACGACATACTAACGAATGCAAATAAAAAAAAATTTTTTTCATTTTAGAAAATGTGGGTGCTTACTTCACATATACAGTGTTCCAAATCGGAGCCGCGATTGATCAGACAAGAGCATAAACAACTAGAAAATGATTCAAAGAACTACTTGGAGATGTCCACATAAGAAAAAGGAGTTTCTACTACGGTAAAACATGGATTCACCACTTTGCTCTGGAATCAAAATGCAGTCTTCCAAGTGTTAAACATTGGCCGGTTATGTAATGGACTCTGTATTTCGGGATGCACAAGGAATATTATTCATTGACTCTATGGAACTTGCAAAAGCAATGAACATCGACTATTATATCAGTTGGTTGAACCGTTGAAGGCCGAAATTTTCATCAAGATAATGCATCGTGTCATAACTCAATAAAGCAGTCGTAAAAACGGTAGAATTGAGATAGGAATTACAACCGTACCCACTGTTTTCTCCTAATCTGGCCCACGCGAATACTGACTTTTTGCAGAACTCGAAAAGATGTTCCTTGGAAATAATTTTTTTTTCATTCTACAATGGTGGTTTCGTAATGATAGAGAAACGTTTGAAACTATTGAATCACCCCTGATGGATTTTAACGATCATTAAAAATGAATTTTGGCCCGGGACTTTTTGGTGATGTGTTATCAACAATATATTCAACATATTTCAGAAATAAGATATTTTTTTCCAGGCGATATGGAACTTTTCATTTCATTTGAGAGTGGAGGCGTGAAAGAAGATCGCTGAATGTATGAAATATCCAGACAAAGAAACCGTAATATCCTCATAAATCGATGAATGAATTTTATTGTGCTTCTCTTTCGAACGTTTATATGATGCTGAATAAACTTGAACGTGTGTCTGAATGATATACTTTTAGAAGCTATGAATATGGTTGAATATATGTTCACTTGTTTTTTTTTCTGATCAAAAAGGGCTTTCAAAATATTTCACTATTTTTGAAGAAATATTTTTATTTCAAAATAAAATCAATCTTGCCTTGTGTCATTCTTTTCTCTGTTGACAACGTGAAGATGGATCCGTTCACCTCTATTTGATAATATAATCTGAAAAGAAAAAATATTTTATTAATAATGACAAGATGTAAAGAGATTTTTTTTGTTATACAGAATGCTTCACTTATGATTGTTCAGACTTTCAGGACAGATGCAAGACATTATGAAATGTTCGAAAAATATTTTAGCTATATTCGTTTTTTATGTAATTTAGTCATTACACACCAAGAATCACGTAGTTTGCACCCTATATTGAACATAACAAAGCATGATAAAATGAGCGAGTAAAGCTAATATAGCCATTGCGCATTAAAAATAATTAGAAAGCACTGACGTGAGATCATAAGTTTCTGTGTGCGTGTTGTGAAATATTTTTCCGGCCTCTGGAACATTGTGATACTTGAATTGGACAAGTCATTTTTGAAAAGTGAATTGATAACAATCTGAAAATTACTACAATAGTCGAACACTCCCGCTTGAAGTATCTTCGATACATACATTTCTCATTCTTTAAAACTAAGTTCCATGATGAATGAAAGGAGAATATTTTCGTTCTCATCAAACAATTCTGAAAACCTACAGAAAAATTACTTAAACAATGGAATAGAATACGACACGTATTTTGACTTGTGCTCTTTTTTAGCTTTAGTCTCTCCAAGTATTCATATTTAATTAAACATAAAGTGAATAATTCTTGTCTAAAAACTGACTGCATGATATATTAAAAAGAAATAATCTTCATGTATCACTGTGAAATAAATCAATGTTCAATTGTCTAACCTGAAAAAATTAGCATATAGTAACTTTTCCATTTTACTAAATCGAACACTAAGAGATTTCATTGTATTTTATGGTTTCATTTATAATTGGGTTCATTGTGAAAGAACATAATTGATTTAAAATGGAAATCTTCAAATAATTTCAAATGATCATATCGAGCAATCTTTCTAGAAAATTGCGAATTAATAATTGTAAATCTAAGAATGACCATGATAGGCGTACACTTTCAGTGAAAGTATCTTCGATACATACGTATTCAAGAAAAATGAATATTTTCGTTCCTATCATAATATCAGAATATTCAGAAAACTACAGAAAAATTAATTATAAAATGAAATAGAATTTGACACGTGTTCGGACTCCTCCCTTTTTCATCTTCAGTCTCTGCAGGTATTTTAAATCATTCTTGATTAAAAACTTACTTCCTGATTTGTTGAATGAAATAACATTCACATGCCACTTTGAAATCAATCCTCTTCGAATGACTCACCTCAAAAATTAGCATAGAGTGGTTCTTTCGTTTCACTTAATCAAACACTGAAAATTTTCACAGCACTCTATACAGGGTGGCTATTTGAAAACGAAACAGACGAGATTACAGACGAAATAAATTTTTTCAATAGAAATGCTCGGACAGGTCGATTTCTGTTTCGAGGGGGACAACTTAAGATGTAGGTTATGGACTCATATCGCTCATAGCGCTTCAACCCTTGCTACTATAACCCTCACCCCCAAATTTTGAATAGGGAAGATGGGGTGAATGATACCTCATTTGAAAGGTATTTTTATACTGATTTCAGCACAGTAATTGTTTTTTCATTTTATGCATTAGTTCTCGAAATATTCTTAACTAAGTATTTGAAAATGAAGTGGTGTTTTCATGGCACTTGTAGTGTTTTTTTGTGAAAAATCGACATTTTGAGCTTCAAAACAACCATGACTGTGGCTTCCTTCCTCCAATCCACTGACATAGAAATCTTTAATCAAGATGTCGAACAAACAAAGCCTATTGCGGAGGAGCTCAAACTTGCTGAAACTCAATCTAAATTATCTTCGATATAATTTGCAGTATTTCCAATAACATGCGGTAGCACTTGATCGATAGAAATCTCCAAAAAGTCCAAATACGTACATATCTCTAATCAGATTACCAGGTAAGAAAATCAAATCATTAATGATGCCACAGAAATATTCCAGTCCCAATTCGTGAAACGATTTCCGACATAATTATGAAGTGTTTCCTCAGTTGGCTTCAATATGTTTTCATTTTGTTGATTATTGAATTAATATCTTTTTCAAAAAAATGAGAATCTATAATTTCTTATTTATTACGAACAGATCATTAAGTTGGCTTACTGGTTCTTTGACATGTGAATTATTCTTAGTTTTGAATCGAGACTAGTATGTGTCCTAATTCATTGTTCGGCATGGTTTATTCAATTGCAGAGCGGGTGGAAATAATTTCACTTTTTTTTTCCAAACAATCAATGTGCGAATAGAACCGCAAAATTCTTCAATCAACGACATTTAGATAAACATGTTAATAGGAAGTATGTTTTGGAATTAGTGTCAAAGTTTCAAGAAACCGGGCCCGTGGCTAATAAAAAACGAAACATGGAAAGAAATGAAGCAGCTGAAGTAGCTGTTCTTGGACAGATTGCTCTGAATCCAATGACGAGTACGAGGCAGCTAGCACATGAATCTGGTTTTACACGAACTCGAATTGCAAATAATTTGAAGCATCATAAATTCCATCCTTAGAAAATCCATCTTTCACACGCACTAAAAGAAGATGATTTGGATCGTCGTGTTGAATTTTGTGATATAATAAGTGAACGAGTATCTGCTAATCCCAATTATCTCTACAATGTTTGTTTCTCCGATAAGTGTTCGTTCTTTCGAAACGGCAGAGTAAATCGACACAATTGTCATTATTGGGCCGATGCTAATCCGAGATTGTTCCACGAAGTTTATACTCAACAACCTGAAAAACTCAATGTTTGAGCTGGAATATTTGGTGACAACATTGTCGGCCCGTTCTTTTTACCTGGTAATCTTACTGGAGATATGTATTTGGACTTATTGGAAAATCACATTGATCCAATTTGGACGGAAATTATTGAAATCAATGCTGGAAATTATGTGGAAGATCAGATTGTGTTTCAGCAGGATGGAGCTCCTCCACACTACGCCTAACCAGTTCGAGAATATCTGGATCAAAGATTTCCAAATCGGTGGATTTGAAGAAGGGGTCCCACTGAATGGCCAGCCAGATCGTCATATCTGTCACCACTAGATTTCTTTCTTTGGGGCCACTTGAAAAGTAAAATTTTCTCAACACAGCTCTATTCCATAGAAGATTTGAGAAGACGTATGGTGAACGAATGTCATCAAATCACTCCAGAAATGCTGCAAAATGTGCGCCATCGTTTCGAACAAAACTTATTTCATTGTATGGAAGGCTTATGGAACAATTTGAAAATTTAATTAATTGATGTGAGTTTTTGATAAATTATTTACTTTACTTCGAAAAGTCTTATTTCTTAGATCAATACTTCAAGTCGTTCTGATACCGTACAGTTGGAGAATGATTTCAGTGAATAAAACAGCTAGTCGAACATCTGACCCTTGTAGCATTAACACGTTCGGTATGACTTCATTTGCCCAGTGGTAGATGTTTTGCAATTTCAAATATAAGTACGGAAATTTTGGTGTTTCGGGAGCACGAAATGTCAATTATTCGCAAAAAATTAATATAAGTGATAAAATTAACTAACGCATGAATATTTCGAGAACTAATGCATAAACTGAAAAAACAATTACTGTGCTGAGATCAGTATAAAAATACCTTTGAATTGAGGTATCACTCACATCATCTTCCCTATTCAAAAATTGGCGGTGGGGGTGTAGCAGCAAGGATTGAAGCGCTATGCGTCAGTAATCTACATCTTAAGTTGTCCCCCTCGAAACAGAAATCGACCTGTCCGAGCATTTCTATCGAAAAAACTTATTTCGTCTGTTTCCTTTTCAAATGGCCACCCTGTATAATTGAGTACATTGTTAAATAATTGTTTTTTTTTATTTGAGAAATCTACAAAATTGGGGTTACAAATTAAGTTATTGAATGTGATATTACAATTAAATTATACTCTTCAAGTCTTTATCTTATATTTTATCTTCTTTCAGGTAGTTGAGAGTTTTTTCCAATTCTTCAACACTATTTCCCAACGCAACTTCTATCCGAGTACTCGTGAAATAATGGAATTGACTAAAAATGGAAGTAAGGGTAAGTAAGTAATTTAAAATAATCGAAGTCAGCAATCATTCTTAAAAAGTGCAAATAAATCAATAATAATTCAAAAATGATAATAATGATAATATTCGTATACTTCCGGTGGAAGTATCATCCATACACACATTTTTTTTTCTAGAAAACACAATTTCATTATGAGAATCAAATATAATTTCCTCATTCCGATTAAAATATCGAACAATTCAAGAAACTACAGTGTTTCGACTTTTCCCTTTTATCTTTGATGCTTAGATCTCTTTAGGTAGCCATCATCAATGAAAAATAATGTGAATAATTAGTTATTAAAAACTTATTGCAATATATGTTGAAAAGAAAAAACCTTCACGTACCACCTTAAAATCAATCAATGTTCAAATGTCTAACCCCAAAAATTAGTATCCCTGTATGTCCCGTAACTCAACGTCAATTGGTTACTGGGCGATATGCTAGGTTATACCAGTTCTAGAAAAAATTTAAAAAAATATTAAAAATAAAAAAAAATATAAAATAAAAATAAAAAAATATAAAACAATTGTCCCTAACAATGAATTTGTGACAATAGCATGGTTATTAAGGATAACATTTAAAAAAAATCACTGCAAAATTGGAAAATTTGTGACTACAAAAATATACCTATTGCCACTTAGCCAAGTGACATAGAATTTTTTTTTTTTAATTTTTGCTAGAACTGGTTTAACCTAGCATATCGACCAATAACTGCTTGACGTTGAGTTACAAGACATCCTGTATAGTGATTCTTTTGTTTCACGAAATCAACCACTAACAAATTTCACTGCATTTTATGATTTTATTTATAATTGATTTCATTGTAGAAAAATGAAGTTGACTCAAAATGGCAATCTTACTATAATTTCAAATTGAGCAATCATTGTAGAAAAGTGCAAATGAATTAATAACACTGGTCAACAGTGGTTTTGGTGACGAAGATTTTGGAGGTGATTTCATATGAATTTGATGCCCTGAATTCAAATATGCTATTAGATTTTGCCTGTCAGCTCGAATTTTTAAGATATCAACATTTTTGTGAATTATACGTTACACTATTTTAAAAGAAAAACCATGGTTTAAAGAAACAAATTAATAAAGGAATTTTTATTTTATATTTTCTAACCCAGTGTTGCGTTTTGTCTCTGCTATCCCAAAGGCACAAGAAACAAGGATACTTGGTGTGGCCACTTTGATGTCCAAGGAGAAAGTTTACCATTTTTAAGTCTACACAAATCACCCATTGGTGTTCATGATACTTTATTTTTTCCAAAACCAAAGCTATGTTGTCATATTGCTCTTTCATTTTCGTTGAGTGAGCAATTGGTATTGAGCCATATTTGTTCCCATTATGTAGAAAAACACATTTCAAACTTCGCTTTGAACTGTCAATAAATAGGCGCCAATCATCCAGAAAATATTCAGGAAGACCCATTTTTACCAGGAGTTCTCTAATAGCATGGCAAAATACAAGATTTTGTTCTTCAGAGAAAAAAAGTAACTGATCTTTCTCCCTTGTGTGATAAAATGTAATTTTCGTTCCTGGTTCAAGTGAATTTTTTTCCTTCAACCTGGAAGCTAGTATTTCAGAAGCTTCTTTCGACAGGTTAAGATCTCTAGTGAGGTCATTTAACTCATCTTGGTTGAAACATTGGGAAATTGATGACATCGTTTCAAAATCACTGTCACCTTCAGAAGTGTCAGAATTCTGATCAGAGAGACATGTGTCCTCACAGAGTTCTGGTAGCTGCTGAAAAGTAGGAATTGGCACTTCTTCTGAGTGAGGGATAGGGCGTCTTGCAGAGACTAAATCTGCATAAGTCCACTTGTTACGGTTATTTCGATTGATTCCAGTAATATTTACAAGAAGAAATAACAGTCATCGAAGTGATTTTATCCTGATCACCAAGCTTAACACCAAAATATCCAAGATAAGCCCTCTTTACAAAGTCACTAATAGTTTTTCTGTTATCCAAGAACGTGTATTCTCCGCATATGTAGCAAAAAATATCAGAATGATGTACACAGCTTCTTCTTCTTGAACTCATTTCTATTCAACAACACAAATACAACAATTCACATTAACTACTTTTTAGATTTACTTTTCAACAACTCGTTACTTAAGAGAAATTTCATATGACGCTAAGTTCTATCTATCTGCACCGCGGGAATTCTCAAACTAACCTGCAGTTGAAGTTCACTTCAGACTGGACAGCTCCATATATCGGATTTCTATGGAACTAACTGGATGACACTAAATAGGATTAAATCCCACTTATTAACAGTTAACAGTTATATATCTCATATTGTTAGTCTTCTATTTGTAATAAATGAATTAAAATAATAATTATAATAAATATTATTTTAAATCAATTTGTTACAAATAAAGACTGACAATAAGGAAAATATACAGGAATCTATCACTTGTATAAATTTTACAACACTCATACTTGAAAGTATTAAATAGGCAAAAGCATTGATAGATAAGTGAATTTATCTAAAAATCTAGAGCTGATACAGAAAAACTGCTATCATATTTGGATTCAGCAATAAAAATATAGTTAAAATCAACTCAAAAATTCTAGGCACCAAAAAAACTTTTTTTCCGCAAATCGCCAGGATATTTTGACATTCCTGTCAAAATTTCTTGAAGAAAAAGTCAGGACTTCCTTACTGCAAGGAAATGATATTTCCGTACAGTTGATAGTGTTCTATATAAATGATAGAAAACACATTGCTTATAAGGAATTAATTTATATTTTGAAAACATCAAGTCATTGCTGAATACATTTTTAAGATCAATTTGTTATATTTATAGTAATCTGACAGTTAGTACAATTATTGAACATTGAACATTGGAGGAACACTCTTAGAACTATGAGAAACATTTTGGACAACATGCAGGATGGAAGGGTCATTTTGTTGAATATTTTGTACTGTGAAAATTTTATTTGCCACCTCAACCTTATTGTTAAGCGATTCTTCGATATATCCTTCAGCAACGTTTGATGACTTCCATCCGCCATGCCTCTTCAAACTAGTTATGTCGGCACCAGAGTCAACCAATATTGTTGCAGAAGACCGACGAAAGCAGTGACCAGTATATTCTGTCGGATTTACCAAGTTCAAATAAGTAGCAACTACTTGGGCATTTTTCTAAATTGATGAATTCCTACCACTTGTCTACAACCCTTTCCGCTTTGATATTTAAAGAAAAATCGGTCACTGTTCATATTTTCTGGTCTTAACGAAACATCCTTTCGATAAACATTCAAGTAGATCTGATTAATTACAAATGATCTTGGTTTGTTGGTTTTCGAATCAGGTATGCTGATTAAAAGCTTAGATTCTAAGTCTTCTATATCGTGTACAGTCATTCGGACTAACTCATCCATTCTACAGGCCCCAGAAATACCAAATATTACAGCCACCTAAAAAATAAATAAAGCTATAATCTAAATAGAAATTAAAAACTTGTACATTACCTTAATCATTAAATTTTCTTTATCTGGAGCTTCCTGGATGAATTTTTTAATTTCTTCCTTCGTTAAAATCTTAGATTTCTTTGCCCAATAACCTTGAGCTTGCCGTTTCAATAAAGAACGAAGTTTTGAGTATGTAGATATATCTACATTGTGTTTAAGTGCAAGGGTTGACTTCAGCATTGAATAATTGGCCCATAATGTTGAAGATTTCATCTTTAAACAAAGGTCTAGGAAGTATGCCATTACAACATTTTCTGAGAAAGAACTCGTATTTTTACTCATGCGATAATCCATAAAACGACTGTATGCGTTTTCCTACTTTTCTCTTGATTTCTTTGGCAATAATTCTAATGAAGCAGTACTCACTGCCTCAACCAGCTCTGGAGGAGTCCCAGGAATAGAAATTTCATCATCACTTATCATTTTACTTTCGAGAACACCAGCAATTAAATTTATAAGCGTCAAGTTTGACAATTCAACCTCAATACGTTTCCATAGTAACCCAAGTAATTTTATTAGGAATTTCAAAGCACCATTTAGTTGGGAATAAAATTATCGCGTTTTTTTTAAATCAATCAATATCTGTCGAATTTTAAACGATTTGAGGAAAAATAGTATGTTTACCTCGTAGGAAAAGCCACATTCCTGGACTCTGTGTTGCTAAGTCTCGGCTTGCGCCTCGACTTAGCAATCTTCACAGTAATCCAGGAATGTTGAGCTTTTCCTACCCGGTAAACAATGTACTATTTTTGTACTCCTGTGTAATAATCGAAATATGACTATGATAGGCGTTCTTCTACTTTTGGTAGAAGTATCTTCGAGACACATTTTGTATTCAAGAAATCACATTTCCATGTTGAATAAAAAAATGAATATTTTCAATCCCATCATTATATCAAACAACTCAAAAAGCTACAGAAAGTTTAATTATACAATGTACAACGAGCCACTTTGAAATCAATTTCGCACAATACGAACTTGACCGAGTATTTAGACGATTAATATATTAGTTTATGTTTCCTACTTGAAATGTTCATTCTAACCGAATAACAAGTAGATATTATTGAAATGAAAATAAATATTTATAGTTATAACCCATTTCATATTCCAAAGCTCGTAATTCAAAATGTTGAACATCCAGCCAGGTCTGTCAGCATCTTCTGAGTGCCTAATGACGTTGGTAAAACGGAAACAGGGTCGGAAGTAGGTGAAACATGAATCACCGGAGCAAACGCTGAAGATACCCAGAACTCTTTACTCTTTGAGATAGTTAGCGAGAATCCACCTCCCTCGAAGTATGTTTCTTATCATCTTTACTAAGTAATTTGTAACCTCGGAAGATCAGCTTTCCTCCTGAACACAGTGCGTTATATTTATCGAATTTCTAGAATACTCTTGTAACCATATTAAAAAAATGGAAAGCTTCATGACTTCGAAATGAGAAAGCCCAGATTATTCGTCAATGCACGCTTGTTCGTAGTGGAACATCTTGACATCTTGAAGATGGATTCGTGGTCTAACTTGATTTCTGTTTCGAGGGGGACAACTTAAGATGTAGGTTACGGACGCATAGCGCTTCAACCCTTGCTACTACAACCCTCACCCCAAATTTTAATAGGGAAGACGGGGTGAGTGATACCTCATTAGAAAGGTATTTTTATACTGATTTCAGCATAGTAATTGTTTTTTTGATTTTATGTATTAGTTCTCGAAATATTCTCAACTAAGTATTTGAAAATGAAGTGGTGTTTTCATGGCACTTGTAGTGATTTTTCTGGAAAAATCGACATTTTGAGCTTCAAAACAACCATGACTGTGGCTTTCTCCCTCCAATCCACTGACATAGAAATCTTTAATCAAGATGTCGAACAAACAAAGCGTATTGCGAAGTAGCTCAATCTTGCTGAAACTCAATCTAAATTACGCCTTACCAGTTCGAGAATATCTGGATCAAAGATTTCCAAATCGGTGGATTGGAAGAAGGGGTCCCACTGAATGGCCAGCCAGATCGCCAGATCTGTCAAAACTGGATTTCTTTCTTTGGGGCCACTTGAAGAGTAAAATTTACTTTACACAGCCCAATTCTATAGAAGATATAAGAAGACGTATAGTGAACGAATGTCGTCAAATTACTCCAGAAATGCTGCAAAATGTGCGCCATCGTTTCGAACAAAACTTATTTCATGGTATGGAAGCTAATGGTGAACAATTTGAATATTTAATCAATTGATGTGAGTTTTTGATAAATTATTTACTTTACTTTGAAAAGTCTTATTTCTTAGATCAATACTTCAAATCGTTCTGATACCGTACAGTTGGAGAATGATTTCAGTGAATAAAACAGCTAGTCGAACATCTGACCCTAGTAGCATTAACAAGTACGGAATGACTTCATTTGCCCAGTGGTAGATGTTTTGCAATTTCAAATACAAGTACGGAAATTTTGGTGTTTCGGAAGCACGAAATGTCAATTATTCGGAAAAAATCAATTTAAGTGATAAAATTAACTAACGCATGAATATGTCGAGAACTAATGCATAAAATGAAGAAACAATTACTGTGCTTAAATCAGTATAAAAATACCTTTGAATTGAGGTATCACTCACCTCATATTCCCTATTCAAAAATGGGGGGTGGGGGTAGTAGCAACAAGAGTTGAAGCGCTATGCGTCCGTAATCTACATCTTAAGTTGTCCCCCTCGAAACAGAAATCGATCTGTCCGAGCATTTCTATCGAATAAACTTATTTCGTCTGTAATCTCGTCTGTTTCGTTTTCAAATGGCCACCCTGTATGTGTTTTATTATTTATTTGTACATGCATTGACTTATTTAGAAAATAATTGATTTCCATAATTTATTTTCAGGTTATATATGGATCAGCTATATTGAAACATGGGTCCTCCTCTAATCATGCATGAGTACATTGAAGATGGTAGAAATGAACAAATATTCATTGATTTCAAGATGAGCCCTTTTGGATACATGTTACTTAACTGGAGTATGGAATCTACAGATCCTATTCGATATTCTCGAAATCTTCGAAGATCTGTTTCAATCGAGAACAAAATAAATTCAGAAAGCACTGACGTGAGATAAGATGATCAAACTGTAACAAATCTATACGCACCCTAATCGTGTGAACAAGAGTCTTTTCCGGTACTCTGGAACTATGTGATACATATAAAATGCCACAAAAAATTAACAAACCTATATTTGAAATTAAAAATAACTTCTCATAGTTTTCCACAAGTTTGTTCGAAGTTTGATTTCCCTTCTTCTAAAAACCTACATCAGTGCTTTTCTGAATTTTAACAACGTACATCATTTCACCGTAATGAAAAATTTTCATTAATTTGCCCCGAACTGATACTGATTAAGAAGTCCGACCCATGTCAATCGAATACGTATCTGTTAGAGCATAGATCAGAGATATCAGACTTTTTGTCAATTTTCTTTTCTCTCGAGTGTAACATTTGCTACTTTTCTTTCGAAAAAAATGACAAATATTATTTTAAAACTAACTACAACACTGAATGACTCCAGATACAAAGACTTGGCCATTTAATATGAACCTCTAGCAAGGGTAGGACTCTACGTTATTTTTAAGTAATAATTCAAGTCCTGATGATTGAAATTATCGAAAATAATTGGGAAACAAAGATGGTAAATAAAACACAACACTTAGACCCAAACAATCAACTCTTTATTCAGGGACTAAAAAAATATAGGGTAAAGCCTCAGGCAGAAAACCTCTTATGTTAGGGCACTTGTTTAAAACTAAATGGTTAATCATTAACAGCTAGCAAAGGCAAGTATAACAATTCTGAGAAACTATAACAATACAAAACAGATAGTAATCATAATAATCAGAGCAACTTCCATAACACAAAGAGAATAATAATCATGGCAAATATGTAAACTTCAATAATACAACAAGGATAATAATCATGGCGAATGTATACTTCAATAATACAACAAGGATAATAATCATGGCAAATATGTAAACGACTAATTTTATGACCATCGTAATGGTCACGGCCCCAGGGTATGTGAGCCATAACTATAATATTGTTGATGACGAGATATTGTTGATGATGGAGCTCGTGTTGAATGATTTATATGTTTTACTGTTTTATCAAGTGGTGAGAGCACTTTCGTTAATATATTACCATTTACTCAAAATAACCAGTTCGTCGATAAGTTGAGTTGAGTTCGTTATTGGCCAAATCTCTCCAGAAGTTCAGTAGTTATAAGCATCTGAAATTTGGTTGTCGTAATTTGTAAGATATATGAATAAGGTTTAAAAAATTGTCTAGCACGATTTCCCAGAAAGCGACATGCTTAAAAATTTTCTGAATATAAAAAAAAATTCTTTTTGATTCCTTATACCTAATAGGATATCCGACGTATTTAAATGATAATTTGTGCATGTATGGACGTTTGACGATTGATATCCAATTATTTCTTTTATTTATCCCAATAAATTCACTGGATTTTTAGGAATCTGCTCAATAATGTTTCTATTTATGATCAATAGATCACATTCTTTTTATATGTCAACGTTGACAATTCTAAAAATATTTGGAAAAGTGAAGGTGGTCTATTGATCATTAATAGAAATATTAATTAGTGAATTTCTAAAAATCAAGTAAACAGAAGTGAATATTATACATATCTACAAATTTCATTGTCATAGCTTTGTTTTACCAGAAGACTTGTTTGTTCCATTTACTTAAGGACAAGCAATCATAGAAGTGGAAATTAATCAACTAATTGACTTATAGACAAAGCCTCAAATTTTTCGTCTAATAAAAAAATTTATTTTAAATCTTCTAAGAGAAATGTCAGAAAGTCCGATAGAAATTTCAATTCACGATGCTTTCACAGATGCATTAGTTTGGGTCGGATTTATCATTTGAGTCTCAGTTGGAAGAAGATTAATCGAGGTGATTCGTTTCAGCGTTTGATTCTAGATGTGTCATGCCAAAATTTCATTTTATATGAAGCAATCCATACATATATTGTAGCCGGATCGTCCTTGTAGAAAGCCTTCTTCAATAACCAAGTATGGATTTTTGTCAGACCAATAGTGCATACCTATTGTGCCTGCTCATGATTCCACAATTTTCGAAGCGAGCGTCATAGGTCCAAATAATTTTTTCATGGAAAATAGGATCTTCTTCCACTTAATTTAAATACCAATTGTAAAACAGAATCCTTTTTTCAAAGTTTCCATCTAGCCAGTGATTAACTTTACGATATTTGTACGAGTGAAATTTATTGCGTTTCAATATATTCAACGCATTTCTCCGTTTACTTCCTCTTCCAGTTTAGTTATTAAGCACAAATAATTTTATTTATATTTCTATGGTTTAGCAATCAGTGACTGAAAGGACCGAATTTACAAAAGATGATGCATATTCAACGGTCGCTATGGCAACGCCAGCTTTCTTCAATTCAACAGTGAAAAGAAAAGCAGGAAAAATATAATTTTTTTTTCATGTAATATTTATGTAATAAGTGACATATAAAACATTTTTGAAATCAGGAAAAATTTTGTAGCCAGATGAGAGGATTTCGGAATATAGTTTAAATCTAAGAAATCATATATCCTTCTCAGTTTTTTGAAATGGATAAATTGAAACTTTCAATAATCATATTATATTTAAATTACTCATAATTGTTAGATAATATATATATATATATATATATATATATATATAGATTTGTTTGACCGCCTACACAGACCCAAATCGGTATACTCTACCGACTTTTCGGTCCAAAAGTGACGTTGTCAGACCCGGCTCCGGGTCTGACAACGTTTTTCAATGGAATCATAATCAGGAGGGTCAGGGGGTGTTAGATATGAATTTTGAGCCGGGTCCGAAAAGTCGGTGAAACATCATATTTTATATAGAAATACTTCGGGGAACGGCCAGTGCGAGGGCGCTTCCGGCGACCTCGTCTTGCTGTATGTAAACGGTATACTCTATCAACGTCTCCAATCCCTAAATCTGGCAACCCTGTGCCTTGTGTATAAACCCGGAATTCTCATTCTTCTACAACTTATACAAACCCGATATAGGGGACCGTCCTCCAGAAGATAGTTTATTCATTTCTTCCAAGCGGACCGAAAATATGACCTCATCTCACTGATATTTCATTCTTAAATCGAGTATAGTTGAAAGTCATAAAAATGGGGTACAATAGCTCGTCGTTAGAAGAAAACTACCAGGAAAATTTTTCGCATAAAAATTTTATCATCATTCTTTGGATAACAACTGACTTACGAATCATATTCATAAGAGTCATGGAAAATTCAATCACCCTTTATAGGAGTCGTTACGGAAAATTTTCGATATTTTTCTGAATTTGACTTTTTCGAATTTTTATGTTCACCGAAATGTAATGAATCTGGACAAAATTTAATTGAGAAATGTACAAGGATATTGGATGGATCTTAAAAAATTTTGAAAAGCACTGACGAGAGGTCATGAGTATCAGCGTGCTTATTGTTAATGCTGATGAATATTTTACGAGATATCAAGTATTTAAGAACGGTTTCTATGAAATTTGACAAACTTGTTTGTTTAAACGCTATCCGAACATCTTCCTAGTTACAAGTTTATCTGGTGGATATGTTAGTATGTTAGGAAATGTTGAGAAAACGAAATTCCAAATGCATAATTAATGCAGAACTATCCGACGTTTTTGGCCCAGATATTTGGACAATGGACAATCTATCGAGATTCGAAAGTTACAGGCATTTGAACAAACGATAGCTCGCTGTTCAACTAGAAACAAGCGCGCAAAAATTCCTGCCTCGCTTGTTTACTGAATTTAAGATTTAAAGGTGAATTGATTTTAGAAATTGAATGCTTTCCTCATTCGTCATCTTCAAATCTTAACTACAATTTTTTTTCAGTAAATACTGATTCTTATCACTTTTTTCCCACATAATTTAATCAAGTTTTAATATTGAAAACCAAATTTCTAATAATAATTATAATAGCTTTATTGCCCAACAGAAAATCCATTTACAGGACAAGTCACTATACAGGGATATAAATGTTACAATTAAGAATAACAAAATAAAAATTATACTAAGATGTTCAAGTGCAATTTTCATAAAAGTTTGTTGAGAGCACGAAAAAATATCACAACAGGTACAGCTACTATAATATAATTATTACACATTAAAGTTATTGGAACCTTACGCAGGTAATTCGTTCTAGCTCTTTCACATTTAAAAACTGAAGCATTTCTCGAACTGAAACATGGTAGGTGGAAATTTAATTTGCTGAGAATTTCGGCACAGTCGATTTTATTATTTAAGATTTTGTACAGAATCATAACTGATCCTAAAGTTATTCTTAGACTTAAACTTGGATAATTCAGTCGCTGATAAAGATAATTATTATCACATCCTCTAGGACGATAGACTCCGTCAATCTTGAATAT
Organism: Micraspis discolor; assembly: GCA_030674115.1. Classification (NCBI taxonomy): domain Eukaryota; kingdom Metazoa; phylum Arthropoda; class Insecta; order Coleoptera; family Coccinellidae; genus Micraspis; species Micraspis discolor. The sequence continues at coordinate 34,308 of JARTUT010001062.1, forward strand.
ATAATACTTCCGTGAATACGATAGAGCTAGAGTTGAAATTTTCAGAGTAGATTTGATTTATAAATATACCGGCTGAGTTCGTTATTCGGATAAATCGGTAGAATAGTTTCGAAGTAACAAATTAAAATTTTCCAAATAAAAAATTTTTTATGGTGCAATTTTATCAGGCGTATACACCAATACCGTTTTCGACTTTGACAAACCAATAGTTTCCGAAATATGATTTTTCAAATTTTGAATAAATACGGGTGAAACTGAACTCTATTTATCCCTTGTTAATCCATCTACCTACTCAGGGTCCAAGGGTCGGCGCTCTAGCCTGTAACGCGGAGTTTTGAAATTCAATATATCCCAACATGCTTGTCACAAAAACCAACGGTATCATTATGAGATGTTAAACCATTTCTGTTTTTTTAATACAATTTCACATTTATGACAACTTTCTCGGTCTCGGTGAAGTGAGTTATCCACATAGAAATGCAAATTTCAAACGGTTTGATGCGATCTTCCTGATAAATCCTAAATGAATTACGAGGGTTATTGCATTTGGTTTCAGGATATTAATGAGATTTGGATTTATTATTTTTGCTTGGTTGTTCCAAGTAGAACAGCAAGCTATTGTTCTACCAAAATAGATAAACTTTTCGACTAGCTAGTCAAAAATATTTCCAATCGATTGTGTTTATGAAGATATAAATAAGGTCATTTAATTTTATCCCAATGAAACAATTTTTTCCGATACAGCTTTGGAATAGGGCATTCCGAGTGCCTATAAAGCACTTCTGAATAACTTAAATTATTTGAAACATTGAACATTAAAAAACTTTAACACCTGATGAATTTTCTTGAAGCCCGAATACTTCTAGTTATCCAGGTAAAAAAAATGAGTAATTTGAAGAAGTTATCTCTCTGATATTTTCTCTTCGTAAATGATATCTTAAAGATCTAGTTTAATATCGGCATTCGTCAAATTTTTTTACAAATATCGGAAACAAACTGAAAAACCGCAAATATTTCTCAAATACTGAAATTTTCAAACACATCTTAGTGTGTTCCAAATATTGAGCCCAAAATATTACTAATAATTTTTTTTTCAATAATGAAAAAAGTTTTATATTATTATTATGTCGTAAAATATTGAAAATTTTCCTTAACAAAAACCTTTAGATATAGATTGAAATTTCTATTATAATAGTTTTTCAAATATGATTAATATGTCGTTATCGAAAAAAACTTTTTTATGCGGAAAATTTCTTACATACTGTCTGACGATGAGCAATTGTACCCGATTTTTATGAACTTCAATGATGATTCTGTTGAAGATTTAAATACCAGTGAAGATGAGTTATTCGATTATCGGTCCGGTTCGAAGAATTAAATAAAGCAATCTTCTATACGACGGTTCTCTCTATTGGGATTGTATAAGTTGTAAGAAGCGATAGATTTTGGGAGAATTCAGTGGATACATTTCATGTGACCTTCTACTGAAAGTAAAAGATCCTCGTCAGTCACTTCTCAACATAAGATATGCACTTAGAGATATTTGCGGTATAACTAACCGACGCGGTCAGTCCCAACGATCTGACAACACCGCAGGGACTGAAAAGGTTTGGAGAACATCCCGTTGGCGTATATGTGGGAATGAAAAGTCGGTTTAGGATGTCGGGCTTCAAAACGTGAATCAAGTATATCACTTTTTTGAATGAAAAAAAAATTTTCCCCCCTAAAGTTGCCTGAGGAGTTATATTTCCTTAAAGCATCTTTTCCACATATATACACGCAAAAACCATCTGGATCATACGGGTCTCAGGTAGCCTGTCGCATGTACCGGGACTGAACACGTCTGTTAGATAAATATATATATATATATACGAGGGCCGTTCAGAAACTAACCTATGGTTAGTACGCAGAAAACAAGTAGTCTTCAGGTAGTTCCGAAGAAGAAACTTTCACACATACATGTGTCAAGACTAAGCCCTGAAACTACTGAATTGGAACTAAAGAACTTTATACAACAATATACACAGGATGTCTCTTGCGAAAATTTGAACTCCAAGCGACCGGACGTATATTCTTCGTTCAAGATAACGCTTCCCAGGGACTTACATGAAACAGTTATGGATCCTGCATTCTGGCCGGAGGGTGTGGCTGTGAGTAATTTTTTTATGAAACGCCGTCAACCCACGATAGGAACCTGAGTTCTAGAGCTGGTGCACCGCTGTCTGAGCCCACAGAACATCACTCGAAAAACAACTTGAAGATAATACAGCTCAATGTACAGGGTATAAACAATAAATTCAATCATTTAGATGTTCTTATAAGTATTGAGAGCCCGGATATCTTGAGTATAGCCGAACTTTGGTCGTCCTCAGATCAAGTGTCATTTTTATCAATAAACGGTTATTATATGGCTGCTTCATATTGTAGATCATTCTATCAACGCGGTGGTGCAGCCATTTATGTCAAGTCAGATTATGTAGCCGAAAATATTGAACAGATTGAAGGGGTTCTCTCGAAAGGCAGTGCGAACTTTGTGCGGTAAATCTCAAAGTGTCCACTAAAAATATTTCCATCATAAGCGTCTACAGGCCTCCTGGCGCCAATATTGAATTGTTTATTAATTCATTATCATGCGCGCTTGACAATTGTCTTTCTAAATCCGATCTCATTTTTGTATGTGGTGATTTCAATATCAACTATTTCGCTCCCCACAATTA
>JARTUT010002367.1:0-36966 GCA_030674115.1 Micraspis discolor
TTTGATTCAAATAAATCATCTCCATTATTGCATTCATGCTTAGTATAGTTCCTACTCCTAAGTGATAATTCTCAAGCTTTTTTCTTGCGATTTCAAGTGCCTTTTCCATTGGGACACTGGTGAACAAACTCGTAACTACTGGTTAAGATGTCTTCTTTAAAGATTTCTTAGTTTCTCATTCATGTTATGACATCTCTTGTATTATAATCATAAAAATCTGAAAGCTTATTTGGTGCCTTGAAAACGAAAGAAGATGTCTGTCAAAACGTTAGAAAGAAGAACAATAAGAGATGATTTTCGTTGCCTAAATAATAATTCTGCACAAATCGCATATTCGTCTCAAGTCTCGCTCCGCTACTGCTTTTAGTTCTGCCTACTTCTCCGCCTCATAAATAATATCCACATCATCTGCGATGCTGATTAGTTCACCTTCAGACCTTCAGAATCACTTCTTATTCCATCAATTTCAACAAGTTGTTTAAGGTTTCTTAGGTAATCATAATAGGTTTATTGCAAACATTGGTTCCTTCATTCCATCTTTTTCTGTAGTTCAGGACAAATATGATATGAAACGTATACAAAAGTCATTTTTTGTATTCGAAACGTATTTTCATGAAATTCAGCACTCATAAGTATTTCACGATGCTGATGAAATCTAAAATATTTTCAAGGCATGAGCACCTCAGGTTTTCCGGAAATGACGTCAACTTCCGTTTTCAAATTAGAACACAATTTTTTTATTGCAGAAATAGACTCCTTAGAAAATTTCAAGTTATTTTGATGTAACATTTTTCAGTTTTGATTGAAAAATTCTCTCTGAGCGGGAAAATTCGGAAAAAAAAATCGAAAATAGAGCTCAGAAAATATCCACTTTAGGGCAAGGGTGTGATGCATACACTCACATTAATTTTTAACGTAGATTCAATATCTGCCTTAAAAAAATGGGGTTCTAATTTGAAAAAATTGATTTTTCACGATTTTGTCATCCCTAACTTTGAAAGCGATTTTTTCACCCACTGTATCATGAATCGCGATTCGATTTGTGAAGTGCATACATCAATCTTACATCTTGAAAAATCCCAAAAATGAAAATTTTCCATCCAAAAACCTCGAAGTTATTCTTGTTTCAGCGGAGCTCTATTTTCGATTTTTTTTTTCGAATTTTCCCGCTCAGAGAGAATTTTCCAACCAAAACTGAAAAATGTTACTTCAAAATAACTTGAAATTTTCTAAGAAATCTATTTCTGCAATAAAAAAATGGTGTTCTAATTTGAAAAACGGAAGTTGACGTCATTTCCGAAAAAACCGGAGGTGCTCATGCCTTGAAAATATTTTAGATTTCATCAGCATCGTGAAATACTTATAAGTGATGAATTTCATGAAAATACGTTCAGTAGTTTCCCGTATAAATATGGGTGAGGTTCCTCGTGAAAGACCCTGTATAACTCCAGACATATAAATTATATAAGTTATTATTAACCGATTACTTGTTAAAAACCTTCACGAAAATTTTTATAAAAGTTTGAGCTAACCGTCAAGTATATTTTGTTAGGAAACACTGAACTTTCAGTAGAGCGCAATACGGTTATACACTGTAAAAAATAAAATTCTGCGCTCAAACTCCTCAGGAGTTTGAGAATTTTTTTTTCAATCAAACCATTTTAATTTGAATTAATCTAAAATTGATTACGCCAAATGAACTATTTTTCTTGATTAAAACAATCTAGTTGATTATAGAGAACGTCTAAAACATTCGCCTGTAACTTTTTACATTTCAGCGAAATGAAAGAAACAACTGATTCAACATAAACATACAATTACAAGAAATTGTTTATGCACTTGTCTCAATATCCATAATTGATTGATACAAATACATTATTCTAAATGGGTTTTAACGAAACCATTCGTTCGTTTCATTTTTATTTGTTCAATAGAACGAAGGTACGGTTGACGTAAATTCTGTCAGTTGATCCAACGACTACAGTTTCTTGAGACAAGAATCTCGTGAGATTATATTATTCGCCTCATTTACTTGAAGAAAACTATAAATATTTGAATAAAATTGAACATATAATTGTTACAATATGAAGTGACATTTGTAAAAAAAATATTGCGTAATTGATTTAATAAAACGAATTAATTGTAGCAATTTTGTTATATTGGCTGCAATTAAATCAAAACTCTATCTCTATTATATTAAATATATCCCATTTAATGCAATTATTTGTGCATTTTACTCACAATATTGTTGTATCCGGTGATAAAGATGACATGGAATACATGATGCGCAAGCTAATTAAAGAATACGAGAAGTGGGGCTTAAATGTCAACTTGGAGAAACCAAATATCTTTGTGTTGGTGGAGAACCGGGTGATCTGGTATTGGATGATGACAGGGATGAGATGATAACCCACTGCCTGGACTATAGCTTTTGTAGCGGCACTCTGTCAGCGGCAGGGGAGTGTATAGGGATCTCTTGGCGGCACTCTATATAGCCACGCATGGCTTAGTGTACAGCGCTTCGGTGGCCTAGAGGTTTGCGCTCAAGTTTCACACCGACTAGGTACTGGGTGCCGGGTTCAACTCCCGGCAGCTCCTCAAAACTTCTAACCCCTGCGTCTATGGCATGGCGCACACAAGCCATACTGATGAGTCAAATGTGTGCGCCGGGGACGAAACTCATAAGTAGGGATAAATTCATTCGATTCTACATTGGTGACCCCGACGTGATGGGAAAGGTTGTCTTTACGACGTGTCTTGGAAAAGCAGACGGTTGACGCTTGAGGTATACTCGGTCCCTCTCTGCAACTACCAACGAAACTCTAGACGCCTTTCCCATTCCGTACAATATTCATGGTCTGCCGCGGTATTGCGGTATTTATTAATATAAAAAGAGAAATTATTGTTCTGTGAAGAAAAATAATGATAACATACAAATGTTTTTTTTGTTTTATCAAATTATTCCTTTGCTAGTGTCAAAAACCCTTCAATTTAGCTGAAATCAATCAGTTTCTTAACCCAAGAAACATTCACTTGACATAAGAGATATTATCATTTTTATCGACTGAATTCTCGACCCATTCAACTAAGATCCTTTAAATCAACTACAAATCGAGTTTCAGTGAAATGTAATATTTATTTACATGAAACAAAAATTTTTATTCTACGAAAAGTATCAATAGTTTACATACTAATTAATATTACAGTTGGATCAAATTTTTTACCACCTGAGTCAAAAACTCTGAGCTTGGTTGAAACTAATCAGTTTCTTAACTCAAGAAACTTTTATTTAGGAGTAAACGCCAGGGTAAAGGCTATGGAAAAAGCTAAAATTCCTGTAAGATTGTTTCGATTATGTGAATCATAACACTTAATTAAGAAAATCGACAATTTATGATATACAAGATCAACAATAAAAACTTATTCGATGTTATTGTAATGGAAGGAAACTGAAATAAAAATAAACACTGATTTCCGATTCATTTCCGAAGATCAAACAGAAAGTCGAAGAGCACCTCATGGTAGTATTCTTGGGCCACTTTTGTTTATTGTTACATAAATGATTTGCGCAACAACATTGATGAAAGTTCAAAATTTCATAATGTATGTTGACGAGACCAACAAAATTAGGAGGTTGCACTTTTTCCAGAATTTGAATGCAGCTTTCTCGGGAGTAAAAAGCTGGTGCTTCACTAATGAATTAAAATTAAATAAAAAAAAAAACAGAATGTGTTATTTTTCATACATCTATGCACTGTAAAAAATAGTTCCTCATCTCAAACCATATTAATTTGTCTCAAGTACTCCGTACGTTTGAATACAGCCAAATGCATAAAGTACTTGACCCTACCGCCCTCTACGGTTGAGAATGGCGTTTACCCTAAATAAAAGTTTCTTCAGTTAAGAAACTGATTAGTTTCAACCAAGCTCAGAGTTTTTGACTCAGGTGGTAAAAAAATTCGGTCCAACGGTAATATTAATTAGTATGTAACTATTGATACTTTTCGTAGAATAAAAATTTTGGTTTCATGTAAATAAATATTACATTTCACTGAAACTCGATTTGTAGTTGAATGGATCGAGAATTCAGTCGATAAAAATCATAAAGGCGTCTAGAGTTTCGTTAGAAGTTGCAGAAAGGGAGCGAGTATACCTCAAGCGTCAACCGTCTGCTTTTCCATGACACGTCGTAAAGACAACCGTTCCCATCACGTCGGGGTCACCAATGTAGAATCGAAGGAATTTATCCCTACTTATGCGTTTCGTCCCTGGCGCACTCATTTGGACTCATCAGTATGGCTTGTGTGCGCCATGCCATAGACGCAGGGGTTAGAAGTTTTGAGGGAGCCGCTGGGAGTTGAACCCGGCATCTAGTACCTAGTCGGTGTGAAACTTGAGCGCAAACCTCTAGGCTACCGAAGCGCTGTGAACTAAGCTATGCGTGGCTATATAGAGTGCCGCCAAGAGATCCCGGTTCTCCACCAACACAATTTGTTTTTCTCTAAGTTGACATTTAAGCCCCACTTCTCGGATTCTTCAATTAGCTTGCGAATCATGTATTCCATGTCATCTTTATCACCGGATACAACAATATTGTGAGTAAAATGCACAAATAATTGCATTTAAATGGGATATATTTGATATAAAAGAGATTTGATTTATAATAATTGCAGCCAATATAAAAAAATTGCTACAATTAATTCGTTTTATTAAATCAATTACGCAATATTTTTTTTACAAATGTCACTTAATATTGCAACAATTATATGTTCAATCTTATTCAAATAATTATAGTTTTCTTCAAGTAAATGAGGCGAATAATATAATCTCACGAGATTCTTGTCTCAAGAAACTATAGTCGTTGCATCAACTGACAGAATTTACGACAACCGTACCTTCGTTCTATTGAACAAATAAAAAAATGAAACGAACGAATGGTTTCGTTAAAACCTATTTAGAATAATGTATTTGTATCAATCAATTATGGATATTGAGACAAGTGCATAAACAATTTCTTGTAATTGTATGTTTATGTTGAATCAGTTGTTTCTTTCATTTCGCTGAAATGTAAAAGTTTCAGGCGAATGTTTTAGCTGTTCTCTATAATCAACTAGGTTGTTTTAATCAAGAAAAGTAGTTCATTTGGCGTAATCAATTTTAGATTAATTCAAATTAAAATGGTTTGATTGAAAAAAAAATTCTCAAACTCCTGAGGAGTTTGAGCGCAGAATTTTATTTTTTACAGTGTGTATAATGTTGAGCTGCCAAAGACAATATCGATAGAGGGTTCTCAGATTGAAATAGCAGACCTAACAATGTTTTTAGGTGTGTATGTCAATGCCAATCTGACGTGGAAGAATCATATTGAATATCTGAATGGAAAACTGAAATCCAGTTTATATGCAATGAATGTGACAAAAAAAAATCAGATATATTCGGCCTGAGAGTGGTTTACTTCGCTTACTTCCAGTCACAATTGTCATATGGAATGGTATGCTGAAGAATTAGATCTTGATGGTGAAATGAAAAATGGCCATAACATCTTTCTTTAAAATGAAATAAAGGCATACTTGTAGAGGTCCTTTCAGAGCCAACAATATCCTGACATTAACTGGCATTTGGTTAAATACAGATATATGTGTATTAAACTATATAATATTTTACAAAGGCCATTCAATATTATGGACGATGTAAAATAATTTACTAAAAAACTGTACCTGTTTATTATAATATAGTGAACCTTATAACATGGGTGAAAATTTTGATGAGATACACAAAAATAAGTGAGTAGGCTTAAAAATATTTCGAATTATGAAGTATGATAATATACCATGACATCTTTTCTTTGTACAATTGATATGTACTATTAATTAAATAAAAAACATGATTGATTTCCTGAAGCAATAAATAGGAAGCACGAACTCATAAATTTCATGTTTGCAACTTACTCTTTGGAGCCATTTTCAGTTCACTTCCTTCTGCAGGGGTAAGTATTTTCTTCACGTTAATGGCATTAGAACTATTTTCATCCTGAAACAGAAAATTTTTCTACACTCATGTGTTTCTCAAATTCTTAGATACAGAAAAAAAATGAGGAAGATGTCATGATTTGTTTTTAATAAATTGTTGATATAATAAACAATGAGCGTGTCAATGGAAAAAAATTATCGTAGAAAACTATTAATTAAAAAAAATCACAACTAATAATTTGAATGATAAAAATATAAAAAAACGCTTATAAAAAATTAAAAAAGTATTAACAAAAAGGTTTTTTTTAACATAGAAGAGTGTTCTTTAAGAAGTTGAAAAAAATCGAAATATTCAAATAGTCCATGTGTTTATAAAAAACTTTCGAATAAATGAGAACATAATTTTTTTCAATTAAACAACGGCTTTGGTCAATATAAAACTGTAAGTAACAATGGAGAGAAAAAATTTTCAGAAGATTATGTTGAATAATCTTTGTTTGTTGAAATAAAAAATCAATTATCTTATTAACAAGAAAGGCAATTCAATTCAAATATTTTTTTTATCCAGAGAGTCCCGTAAGAGTTGCCAATTGATAATGGCCTAGTTTATTAGAAACTTAACTTTAGTAGAAATTTCCAACGGGAATCAATTCTTTAAAGTGTTGAGATTAATAACTAGGTTGAAAGGAGACAGTTACAATTTCCAAAAATGTTTATTTTTACAATGACAGCCATAATATGCCATCTTCAGGTTGTTACATTTCAACCTATGGCACACCGATTGTTGACATTTTTGAGGTTATACATAATCAGAACGTTTTGACGTACGAGCGCTATTTGTGTTATTTACACTTACTTAATAGATTCATTTCTCCCAGAAACTGGAATTAAATCGTGAACATTTTCGTGCGATTATTTATTACAACTTTCGACGTGGATTAACTCAACAACACAGCATCGATTAACTTATTCAATTTTCCGCCCTGGAGCTCCATCAAGGACCATTATTTATCGATGTAATAGTGAATTCAACCGAGGTCGTAGTTCACTCCAGGACCAATTTCGTGAAGGTCGTCCAAAATCAGTTGTTGTTCCGAAAACCATTTATGCTGTGCGCCAACTGATATTGCAAGATCGAAATGTGACCTATCGTGAGATTGAGACAAGCTTAGGCATTAGTGGGACCAGCATACATTCATTATTGCATGAACCGTCAGAAAAAAAATTGTTTGCGTTAGATCCCACACAATTTGTCAATTGCTCGAAAAAAGGTTCGTGTCGATTGGTCTAAAGAAATGCTCCAAAAATACGACCGTGGTGCTTCGAAGCACCATGTGACACATAGTGCACATAGTGACAGGTGATGAATCATGGATTTACGCGTATGTGCCCGAAAGTTAACAGCAGTCAAACCAGTTCTCGACATGGCTTTCTATTAAAAATGAAGAATGTGTATCTGATATAAGCACCCCATAAACATTGTCTATATGTTTACAGTGACCTCAGAGACGCCAGAAAAATAAGAGTCAATCTGCCAAAGTTCAAATATTCAGGTAGTATTCCTCTTCTGTAGGCTATGTTTTCTAGTTAAGTTGTCTATCCAAACATCCAAACACAATAACCTCCTTCCTTTACCTCATTTTTTCTTTACATTTATAAGAGAATAGTTTATTGCAGGTCATTTGTGGAGCTGAAGTTGATCAAAACATATCTAAAGAATTCCATGACAACTTCTAGATCATAGATCAAAGTTACATAGATAAGAAACTCTCGCGATATTTTGAAACAGAGTTCACCACTACCTCTATCGGCCTGGCAAGAAGTTAAATAAAGCCAAGCACGAAAAAAACAAAATAACTGAATTTTGAATGCAAAGTTTGCAATAAGTTGTTTATATTATATTGAAAATATTCTGATATTGTTAATTCGCAACGTTGTGGTTATATATTATAACGCTGGCTGTTGAAGGGGTAGTTTAATTTAAATTGGCGCGATATCAAATTCACCTAATCAACTGTATTTAAAATATGGCGGAACAAAGCAGTCATTGGTTTACTCTGTCGTCATCTGTTGACTAAATCTTCAAATAAACTCATTAATTCTTAACCATTTGAGAGAGGGAGATGAAACTCGCTTCCAGGTCTTAGAAAGTTAATTGCCAATGTATTATATATACAGGGTGGCCATTTGAAAACGAAACAGACGAGATTACCGACAAAATAAGTTTTTTCGATAGAAATGCTCGGACAAGTCGATTTCTGTTTCGAGGGGGACAACTTAAGATGTAGGTTACGGACGCATAGCGCTTCAACCCTTGCTGCTACAACCCCCACCCCCAATTTTTGAATAGGGAAGATGGGGTGAGTGATCCCTCAATTCAAAGGTATTTTTATACTGATTTCAGCACAGTAACTTTATCACTTAAATAAATTTTTTGCGAACAATTGACATTTCGTGCTTCCGAAACACCAAAAGTTCCGTACTTGTATTTGAAATTGCAAAACATCTACCATTGGGCAAATGACGTCATACCGTACGTGTTAATGCTACTAAGGTCAGATGTTCGACTAGCTGTTTTATTCACTGAAATCATTCTCCAACTGTATGGTATCAGAACGATTTGATCTAAGAAATAAGACTTTTCGAAGTAAAGTAAATAATTTATCAAAAACTCACATCAATTAATTAAATATTCAAATTGTTAATCATTAGCTTCCATACAACGAAATAAGTTTTGTTCGAAACGATGGCGCACATTTTGCAGCATTTCTGGAGTGATTTGACGACATTAGTTCACTACACGTCTTCTTAAATTTTCTATGGAATCGGGCTGTGTAGAGTAAATTTTACTCTTCAAGTGGCCCAAAAGATAGAAATCTAGTGGTGACAGATCTGGCGATCTGGCTGGCCATTCAGTGGGATCCCTTCTTTCAATCCACCGATTTGGAAATCTTTGATCCAGATATTCTCGAACTGGTAAGGCGTAGTGTGGAGGAGCTCCATCCTGCTGAAACACAGCATTGTTTTCAATGGATTGGAAGAAGGAAGTCACAGTCATGGTTGTTTTGAAGCTTAAAATGTCGATTTTTCACAAAAAAACACTACAAGTGCCATGAAAACACCACTTCATTTTCAAATACTTAGTTGAGGATATTTCGAGAACTAATGCATAAAATGAAAAAACAATTACTGTGCTGAAATCACTGTAAAAATACCTTTCAAATGAGGTATCACTCACCTCATCTTCCCTATTCAAAATTTGCGTCTGTAACCTACATCTTAAGTTGTCCTCCTAGAAACAGAAATCGACCTGTCCGAGCATTTCTATCGAAAAAATTTATTTCGTCTGTAATCTCGTCTGTTTCGTTTTCTAATGGCCACCCTGTATATATTTGTCTATATTCTAGACTAACCTCCCTTGGTGTTGTATGCATTTGGCACAAAAGACCTAGAGCTTTAGATATGGAAAACTGGCGGAGGTGTTTATATCTTTAAAAGAATATAGAAGTATACTACTTCAAGTATGTAACCATAGACTACTCTTGTAAAGTAATTGATATACTAATTATTCTAGGTGTATGATGTAACAAAAGTTTTTGTGTAATAAAGTACTGTTTATTCATTTTGTCATACCGATCATGCTCCTTTATGAAGATTTCAATCTTTCTATGTCAGCTATGCATTCTTTAGTGGAAGTTCATAATATTAGTTCTGTTGGAAGTAGAGGTTTTAAGCGGGGGGCGCCTTCTAAAAGTCTGCTGGGGGCGCTTAGAACATGTGGTACGTCACAGAGAAAGCCTATAATGCCAATCATGACTTTTTTGAAAGTTCAACAAATTTTAGTGCGGAGCTGGATATAGTACTTTGGGATCATATTGTAAAATATGTATGTATGTATTTAAAATCGACTATTCAAAATGAATTGTTGGTGTGTATGTTGCAAGTAGTTCAAGAATATATAAAAAAAGACATTTCATTAGTAGACTATGCTGCTGTGATGGCTGATGAAACGACAGATGTGCAAATTGTTATAGATGACCACCAGTATTTAGGTGATTTCTATCAAAAGTTACACCCGTTTAACTTTTTGGAACTTTGACAATCCTCCTGATTACGATGCGCTCAGTCTATTACAGTGTATTAAATCTAATTTAGAGCTGGTGTTAAGTAAATGTAATGAGTGGGCGTCATGCAGGTGTTCTTATTGAAAACGATTACAATCATATATATTCACTGCTACACTCATTAACTGAACTTAATTTTGTCCCAAACAGCGAGCGAAAATCAAAACGTGCTGGTATTTTTTTCAAACTTAATTGACATTTCAAATTTTTGTGCTCATTTTTAGATGAAATTGTTGGTCAAAGAGTACCACAATCTTCTGCTACAAGATAGAACTTCAAAAGCAGAGCTTTAAATACACTATATGAATATCGTTAGTTGCTAGTAGAATGTACGGAAAAAAATGAAACTAATCCAAAACAAACTGTTACCATCAATCAAGCTACTGATAGTTTCCGCATGTTGAATCATGCCAAACTTATTTTTCGGCTGACTGCATTTCATCGAATATTGCCAAATGCTGATAATTTATATAATCAATTACAGAACAGTGGCAGACTCTGTGCAAATACACGAAGCCTAAAAAATATTTAAAAGTTGGATCCAAAAAGGAAGAGACAAAATGGACTTAATTCAAAATAGAATTTCTTTCATATTACTGAAAACAATGAGCGACGAATTGAGGACTCATTTAGTTCTGGAGTTGTAGCAGTCAAGCAATTGTGTGATACTGTAGTTATACAGGTAAAAGAATTAAGAATTTTCAAAGTTTGAATGAAATTTTCCTTCTGAACATTTAGAGTCCATAGTGGTAGCTTACCCATCCTTTGAAGTCCGTCTACAAACCGAATTAGAATTAAATTATAAAATTTCTGATTTCAGAAATCTGAGTGGGGCTATTAATCTATTAAAATTCAATATAATTTTCAAACCATATTTTCTGCTACTTTTAACCTTCTAAAAATAATTATTACCATACCCATGATAACGGCTGAAGCAGAACGAAACTTTCTAATTCCAAACGAATAAAGGTCTTTTGACTCCAGAAAGGCTAAGTGCGTTAGCGATCTTATCTATCGGAAAATTTTTTTAGACAATATAGTCAATTTTAAAAACCATGTTATAGATCAATTTTCAACTAAAAGAAAACAGATGAAAGGTCTTTACTTATAAGCACTTCACCCAATAGTGAAAAATAAAAGTCTTTTATTTTCTTATCTAAGATCATTTCATTCTGTGAACCTCCTATTTCCCAGGCTTCGAGTCAACACTGGTACTAACCTCACAACAGTGTTTCTATTTCAACTATTCGTCAACCAATCTGTTTTGTTGATTGTTAAGATTTACCCATTTAAAAGGAAGAATAGAAGTTTCTTGTGAAATTTTTATCAGCACAAATGTATGAAACAATTCTGACAAAAAAAAAGACGTTGCTTTGTCTGATTTTCCAGTTCATTCAGGAAGTAGCTTGATCTTTGCCAAAAGATTAACCGGACATTGTCATACACGTCTGACACAAATTTTTACACATATTCTGTTTGAAAAATCAATCGATATGCTGGACTGTCTTCGTAATATATTTTGGAAATAATTCGGAAAATATGAGGAATTAGGTACCATGAAATTATTTTCTGTTTTAATGAAGCACAAACTTTTACGCTCATTTGCTATTAGAAATAATCAAAGAGTCGGTCTAACTTTATTTTTGCGCTCTTCCTTCAGGAACAGCCTGCTACCGTTTTGCACAAATGTCTATAATTTTCAATTAGTGGTCAAAATCTCCGTCTCCCTACTTAGCGCAATTTTTAAGTTATTAGAGAGACAGCTCTTGAAAATAAATTTAAACAGTGAATACTCGAGAATACGTCCATTGAACAGACGGGATTCTGAAATCTCCTCAGCTGCCCGGACCAATTCCTGTCGCTGACGACATTTATAGAGGCCGAATTCCAGAAGGAGCATAAAGAGGCTGCAGCTTTCATTGACTTAACGGTGGCATTCAACATCGTTTCGAGAACTGATGTGAAAACAGCAGAGTAAGAAAGGAGAGGTTTGTGGAAAAGTTTTTGTACGCCACTGGAATATTGGCCGGATAACAATGCAAATAATTTTGATTCACCGAGATGATTTGAGATTTTTCTCTTTTTACGTTGGAATCTGGATATGGTACGTTCTATACGAAGATGGCCTATGATAAATCCATCACCACCACTCATTCGACAGCACCCCTGGGTCGAATGACGGACGAGATTTCAATGAGAAAATTTATATAGCACTAGCAAACTAGTGGTCAAATATGGCACTTACTTCCAGAAAGACCAACTCATACTTACTGCATATGCTACATTTACTTGCACGCCAGGAGCGTCAGTTGAAACTCAGACTCATTATTAAAAATTCATAAAAAATCAACCAAATCTGAGGATGCTATCGTACTTCTGCATCTAGATTTTGACAAAAAGTTATTTCAGTAGTTATCTCTGACTTGCACCAACCTGGGGGGCTAAAATAACGGCCTAATGATTATTCAAAAAGATACAAATATCTCGAGAATTTGACATAGAATCGACAAGAAATTTGGTATTAATACTTTTCTCTATATACACAAAATAACTTCCACTTGCACCCCCTGTGGGGGGGCTAGCCGAGTTCCAGCTGAGTTTTCTGTGAGAAATTCATATCTGCAAAACTAGACATAGGATTGACGTAGAATTTGGCATTGCATATACACTGCTCATTGCATATACATGTTTCCTTCAAAATTTTGCAAGGTCGTCAAGAAATAATTTAAGGGAAATACAAAAAAATATAAACAATAAAATTACATTACTTAAACAGTAAATAGTAACCTATATACACCATAACACAACAAAATTACTGCACTGTCACATGACCCAATGGTACTCCATGAATTCTCCGATACTATAAAAAGCTTGACCCTTGAGGAATTCTTTTATTTTTATCTTGAATGCTCGAACACCATGAGCTTTCAAGTAATCCGGCAACCTATTATAAAATGTGATACCCATATATAAGCACGACGTCTATGTTTTCGTGAGTCTATGCCGAGGAGTCACACAACGATTGGACCATCTAGTGTGGTAACTATGAAGTTGATTATGTTTTTGAAGTTCACTATGTCTTTTATGTACCAACATTAGGCATTCCAGAATTCAACAGCATGGTAAGGTGAGTATCTCGAATCTCTTGAATAATTCTCTACAACTCTGCGTTCTAGGAACATGAGCTAGAGCTCTTAACGCCATCTTCTGCATCCGGAAAACTCGAGCCGCACACGAGGCAGCTCCCCATATTGGGATACCATAAGTAGCTGAACTATGGAAATGGGCGTAGTAAGTCATAATTGCCTCCTCTAATCCAACCCGAGAAACAATCTGCCCGACAACATAGGTGGCTTTTGCCTGCCTTTTGCACAACTCATCCACATGTTTAACCCAAGAAATACGGTCATCGATCCAAAAACCCAGCTGCATAACAGATTGACAGTCTCCCCGAGTTTTTGTGGTGAGTAAAAGATTTTGTGTTTTTTCTTTATTCGTTTTCAATTTATTATCCTGGAACCGCAATACAGCACGATCAGACAACTCCATGAGAGATTTTCTGCTCCTGGACCTCTGGAGCAGCGTTGTATCGTCCGCATACATTTCAATGGCGAATTCTGTCTCCTCCATCAGTACGTCATTCACATATAAAGAAAACAGAACTGGTCCCAAAACCGAACCCTGCGGCACCCCACAGGAAATCCCCGTACTCGATGATAAGACTCTCTCCACATCAACCATCTGAAATCTGTCCCCTAAGTAGAATCTAATGACACCAAGAGCAGGCCCGCGCACTCCCAACCATTCAAGCTTCATCAACAACATACCATGATCGACGCGATCAAATGCTTTGCTTAGGTCTATGCAGCTCATTAAAACCTCCTCACCATCGTCAAAAGCCTCAAAGATATATTCGACTATCTCAAGCATGGCTGTAACTGTGGACTTTCCGCTGGTGAACCCATGTTGATTTTTGCTCATTACCGATTTCACCTCTAGGAACTTACAAAGTCTCTTTTTGATAAGTGATTCATAAATTTTTCCAATGACCGGGTGGATAGAAATGGGCCTATAACTAGCACTGTCTCCCAAGTCGCCTTTTTTGTACACAGGAACCACCCTTGCTACATTGAGTTCTTTCGGTAAGATTCCCTGTTCCAGACATTTATTTAGTACAACACTAAGTGGATATGACAATGGCTGAATACATTTCTTGATCAACTCCACAGAGAACTGGTAAACATCTTTAGAAGATGTCTTCCTCATTCTTGAGACTACTTCCTGTATTTCCTTTGGCGTTGTCTCGAAAAGAAACATCGAGCTCATTTCCCTCTTAACTTTCATACCAATATTATTTTCTTTACAGTCATCTTTTGATTCAACATTTCCCACTACATTTGAAAAGAAGGAATTGAACTGCTCTGGCGTGGGACCATTCTTAGTGATGAGTTTTCGACCTCTTAATTTCGAATTTATTATATCCCAAGTGGCTCTTACTTTGTTTTCTGCGTTTCTTATTTTCTCTTGATATTTACGTCTGCAATATTCATCAATCCCTTTACAATATTTCTTTTTCAATTCATTATATATATCAAACGCGTTTTTGTCTCTTCCCACCAAAGCTATCGTATATGCCGCTTCCATCTGATTTTTTATTTTCATCAAGTGATGGCTCGAAACTTTTCTCTTACAATAACGATTGCCAGTCTTAACTTTGATCTTTTTTTCAGGAAAACTTCTATGCCAAATATCAACCAAGCAAATGTGGAAGCACGAATATTTATCCTGCCCATCCACGACATCCATGGCCGCTGTCCAGTCAAAATTCTCTATCGATTGATTGAAATGATGGATGGTCTTCTGATTTACAACTCTTATATTTTTGAGGAGGCATGCCTCACTAGCTCTGATCTCGGCAATCTTCAGAACCTGGGAGATGTTATGATCAGAGAGATGCAGATGTACCGTTTCCGCCCTAACTACATCGGAACTGAAATCACACATGATATTGTCTATACATGTAGATGAACGCTCGGTCACCCTTGAGGGTTCATTGAAAAGAGCCCGCAGTCCGAATGAGTGTACCACTTCCATAATTTGTGATCTTTCGGCACTAGCCTTCAAGAAGTCTACATTAAAATCCCCAAGTAAAATTGTGTTCTTATTTTTGCTAACATCTGCTGAAGTCATGAGTGCCAGCTCAAGATTAAGATTATCACAAAATATCTCCATACTTCCCCCTGGAGGTCAGTATGTATACACTAATATGAATTCTTCCCGACTTCTTGTCAATCATCGCCGCAAACTCAGCGTGCTTCTCAACGAACAGGCAGTTGTCTTCATCCAATGATTCACTGTCAATATCAGTTCTAACTAAGAGTAAGGTGCTACCATGCATATACTCAGTCCTGGAGAAACTACTCGCCATCTTGAAACCCGGAAAGACCACACTCTTCAACTGACTTTCTTGCATTCAGTGTTATGTAATACCAACTAAATCAAAATTCTCTCTATTCAAAATTATATTGTATTTGACAAACATTGAATATTCAAATTCAGGATCCTCTGACAAGTACTCAGGTTGTCCACCCTCTCACGCCAGTCATGTCTACTGCTCACCAGGTCCTGCTGACTTTTTTTGTCGAAAAAACTTGAAACACTTTTCGAGGACTCCTCTAGGCCATATCTCTGGATCATAAAGCTTATCCGCCAACGAATAATCTGCCCCAATTTTGAAGGCTACACTATTTTTCTATAATGAATACTTCATCAGGAAATATTTTTGTCAAATGAGAGTTCATCTGTTGATCCCCAACGGATTCATCCACGCGGCCCACATAAAGCCAGACTCTTTTCAGGGCACAAGCAAAGGAGGTATCAGTGTCACATGATCCCGCGACAATCGCCCCATCTCTGTGTTCTCTTACCGCTTCACGAATGGGGGCAGCATTACCACTATCAGATGAAATGAATTCACTCGTAGAAGATATGCCCTGCTTACTGTGTTTACCTGTTTGTTTTTGTTTGGTGTCACGAGGAATATCGCTCCCTGCCTGATTCAAAGATCTTTTTTCCTTGTGCGTCGGTTCAAAATCCCCTATTTAGTACTTTTTGCTCAACGTGGCAACGTCGCAAATGTTCGAGGACATGGATTGTTTACTTTTACATCTTTCAGCGGAGATTTCATTTCGTTTAAATAATTCAATGATATACTCCTTACTCCTTGTCTTTGATTACCTTTTCCAATCGACTCACTGCACTTTTCAGATAGCAAATCTCAACCTGTGAGACCTTGAGATCATTTTCAGTACCAACTTTTCAGTTTCAATTTTTAGGTTATTTGAATTCGGACCTAAAATTTCACTCTCAGATTCTTGAAATTCTTCGTAAGGATGTTCGATATGCTTTTTTTACTCCTCAGACATAACCACAGTTAAGGGTACTTTTTTTTCCCAATTATTTCCCCCAAAGATTCATTTTTAATTTTCATCAATTCGCAGGTAAATTCATCAACCGACCGGGCCATATTGCCAATTAACATCCAGAAACACTAACCCATAATTCCTGCATATGCTACATTCATTTGCACCCCCAGAGAGGTCAGTAGGTACCCAGCCTAATAATTAAAAATTCATAAAAATAAACCAAACATGAGAATGCTCTCATTGTTCTGCATCTACATATTGACAGAATAATATTTCAGAAGATATCTCAGACTTGCACTCCCATGGCGGTCTGAAATAACTGCCTAATGATTATTAAAACAGATACAAATATCTCGAGAACTAGACATAGAATGGACATGAAATTTGGTATTAATTCTTCTTCCTATATACACAAAATAGCTAGATGACTCGCTTCCACTTGCACCCCCTGGGGAGGCCAGCCGAGTGTTCTATGAGAAATTCATATCTGAGAAACTAGACATAAAATTGACGTAGAAATCGGTTTTAACATCCAGAAACACTAACTCATAATTTCTGTTTATGCCACATTCACTAACACCCCTCAGGAGGGTCAGTAGGTACTCACCCTAATAATTAAAAATTTGGTATAAATTCTTCACTCTATATACACAAAATAACCATGATACTAGGACTAACAGATATTCTCACGCGCATATCGGTAGTGACGTCATCAAGAGACCCCTGGTTGGTTGTTAGAACTGATCAGAGATGTCTCCACATGCTGTATATAACCGGAGGTGGTCTATGACGTTGATATTAGTGTTCTGTGACGTTTAACCTTAAATATAAATAACTTTGCGTTTGACGTCTGCTTTTATTTGTATGTGTATGTGTATTGTGAAAGATAAATTATATTCACATTATTCGGCGAAACCTAGAAAACGACGATTTCGAATAAGCCAATAGGCTTCTTATCTCTTGCTGACGTCATGCGCGAAGTTTACAAAACTCGTTCTTCTGGACATTAAAATTAAACTATGCAATGTAAATCTATGCTGGAGACATCTCTGTCTCCTCTAACGAACCAAAGGGGTCTCTTGATGACGTCATGCGCGAATTTGTTCTAAACTCGTACCCCAAGTGAGCTTATCTCTTAGTCCTAGTATCATGCAAAATAACTAAATGAACCGCTTCTACTTGCATCCCCTAGGGGGCTAGCCGAGTTTCATCAGAGTTGTTTGTGAGAAATTCTTATCTGGGAAACTAGACTTAGAAATGAGGTGAAAGATAAAAATGTCCTGAAGGATCAACTGATAATTACTGGATATGGCACATCTACTTGCACCCCCCAGGGGGTAAGAATGCTGTCATACTTCTACAGAATCATCTACATATTGACAAAAAATATTTCAGAAGTTATCTCTGAGTTGCACCCCCATGGGTGGCTAAAATAACGGCTTAGTGATTATTCGAACTAGACACAGGATCGACACGAAATTTGGTATTAATTCTTCTCTCTATAGACTGTTATTTAACTGTTATTCAGCTTTATTTATCTCAATGAATTATGCACTTCTATATTTTACTTGATATTTAGCAGCTCTTCTCAAAGTTGAAATCTCGAAAACCCATATCTCAAGAATCACACGTCATCTACGAAATTCCATGCAATGATTGCGAGGGAGTATACATAGGACAGACCAAACGAAGACTTATCGACAGAATAAAAGGTCATAAATATTCAAAGACCCAAACAACTCTATATAAACATAAAATTGAGAATAACCATACCTTCAACTTCGAAAACATAAAAATGTTAGACAAGGAGCAAAATAAAAAGACCAGAGAACCAGAGAGCAATCAATGACAGAACAGATATTCAAGGACTAAACAAAGTTTACTCAACACTAATTCAGAAAATAAATAATGAGAACACATAAGAAAATAAAGAAGAAGATCAAATAATTTCGGTACACTGAGTCAACAGTCAACACATGACAAAATAAAATTCATAATTTGACAACTCGAAAAATGAAGAAAAAAGGTGATAGATCTCTGTTCAATTCATTTTAAATATATGTATCATGAAATATAAATTTGATCGTGGTAAGTGTGATTATCATATCATGTTTATATTACAGTCAACTTGATAAGGGGCAGAGCCCGAAACGTTGTTGACGAACAAATGAGTATGATCTTTTCATCAGAATTATAGATTTCAATTGATGAATCCGTAAATATCAAGAAAAATATAGAAGCAAATTAACTATGTGACTCGCTTTACTCGTACCCCGTGGGGGGCTAGCCGAGTTTTCTGTGAGAAATTCAAATCTGGCGAACTCATGTAATGTGTTGCTAGGTTCCATAATGAGACAGGGTCGTCATTTTTTATGTTGTGAAAACTCAGTTTCATTGTACAAGGTTCAATTATGCTTTTTTGTATGGAATCCATATTTTAAAACTTATGCTGATCGACTTGAAAATATTTCTGCGTTTTTTGACCTTCAGATGTGATTACATGCTGAACAGAGGAGACCCAAACATTTATAAATTAATTCTCAAATACTTCTAAATGCTCAATCTTAAGGACAGAAGAACTGTCGGGAATGTATTATTCTTCAAAAATTAATCAGTAATCAGCTGGAATGCATTTACATCACTCACAGAAAACAATATTATGCTCCCTCTATGATATTAAGATAGTTTGATACATTTTATCCAAATTCACTATCAATATCAATATCAATCAAGCGCACAAGTAGTGCACTATCTATAGAATGCTTGATCACTGCAATGAGGTCAAGGATAGGATTGATTTATTCTTTTATAGTCCTGGTTCCTTGGAGAAAATCATGAAAAATCACTTCCTCGGGACTTATTAATTCGCTACCACCTGCTATATCTAATTAAGACTGTTTTTTGTCAATGTCATGCACCTGAACTGACTTTATACTGTTGTCAAAATTGTTAAGTTCTAGTTAGAACTAAGAAATCTGTGTTTAATTTTAATTCACACTTCTATAAATTAATTTTGTTTTATTCTAATCTGTGAATACATTTTTCTTTGGTATTTTATTACCTGTATATGATCCATATGTATAATAAATAAATAATAATAAATAAATTTGGAGCAAAACAGTCCACAAGCACGAGGCCCGCTCAACTGCATGCGTCCATGTACAATTAGTTTGAGTGTCCTTTTACACAATAGTACGATTCCTTTCATTTTAATTTTTTTTATATATATGTTCTATAGACTGTGAGGTGAACCATACGATCAATAAATAAATAGAGTATTCATATGCACAGAATTGACAAAATATCTTCATCAAGTTCGTACTTGGGTCAAATGATTTCGCAGTTTTAATGTTGAGTTGGTTCTCTCAATAACTCCTAGAATATCCATTCGATTTAGTTGAATGAAGTTGAAACGAATGGGTTTCAGAAGTTTTTTTTTTCGTCTCGCTTAAAAATTTTCAAAACTGTAATTATTACTTCATAGCTCATGAGATATTTACATGAGACTCACTCTTGAATGTATATAGAGGTTATTGATATCCAGAACTTCCCAGAATTTTAGCATTCTAGCTTCTCATCATAAGAAGCTATTCCACAGCCAAGGAAAAGATTTAAGAACAAGTGCGCAAAATCTCCTTACCGCACGTAAATGCTTTTCTACATTTTATCAATTTTACATTTTCCAAGAAATAAAAATAAATGTTTCAACAGAGCAACTCAGCACACAGGCATAGGCTTGTAGCACAATTCATTCCAGAAATCGAAACTCAATTTTTCAAAAAGTGATGAGCTGGCTTATTTTATTCATTTCGTGAGATATTCTAGAAAACTACATTAAAAAAAAACATTCTTACATCACAAAGCAGCCTAAACCTAGCAAAAAGCAGCAGAACAAAATGTTTTACGGAATTCGATAAGTTCAGCACTAATTCATCACAACTACAGAGTGACCGCCTTACTGGCCAGATCACAACATATTGGTATACAGAGATCAATTAGCACTCCAACTTCTCCAATTCTCGTTTTCTTTTTCTGATAAACGAACAAGAGTAGTACATACATGATAGATCACTGAAATTAAAATATAATACAGGCACTTTTCCATATAGAATCCATTGACGTACTCTTCTGTTTTGCCCCAATTACGATAATGAAGCTATGTTTTTTCAAACGTAAATACTAGATTTCTGTGAAATTCTCTGATTCTTTTTGATTTCAAAAATATTTTCGGAAATCTTTTTTATATGAGTCTCAGTATTTCAACTGTTGATAAACACCGAAAATTGAAGCTTCCGATAACAAGAGCAATCCCGTTTCGTCAATATCATCATTTCTATTTTCACCAAATTCGAAAATAGATATGGGTCAAAGTTTCGTAATTTACTGATTTTACGTGAAGAAATGCCTGGATCATGTCCGAATTTTTGAGATCTATAATTAGTATTATTGGATTTTCTCGATATCACTATTTTGTAAACTTTCGCTGATAACTCGAAAACAAAAAGAGGTACTCAAAAATCAATAATACTCCCGCTAGTTTCTCAGAACAAGAGAACGAGGATAGGGTATCAGATTTTGGCTGTCTGCTCTGGTTCAAGAGTTTTGGTGCCAAAACATCGAAAAATTGTCGCCCTGTACAATGTGTGATCAGTTCTAAACACCAAAAAAGATGGAATCGCTGGAGCAATCCTTGCGGCAGCATTGGAGGGAGAGGGTGGCAGTTTATTGCTGAAAATTTCAAGAAGCTTCTGAAGCTATGAAATGAAGCTTTTTGAAACCATTCAAATATATTATTTGTTGTTCTATTCCATATCATCCTTCAATATTCTTGAATGACAATTTTTTTTCTTTTCAGCCCATATGTCCATATACCAATCCATATTATGAAATGAAAGAATCTGTAGACGAATAAGTGCATAATGTACTCACCAGTCCAACTTTGAAGACTTTTTTTGTCAAACTTGTTAGGAATTCTCTTTTCACCGGATCTCTTGAATCTGAAGGCTTATAACCTCGTTGCGTATCGATTAAACAAGAAGTAGTTTTTGATTTTCTCAAGTTGTAGTGGTTTTCATGAAATTGAAAAGCACTCGTACTATAAATAGGTCTCATTACTCGAATTCTGTTGAAATCGGATATTGTGAGTGGTTTTGATTTCTATCAGGCTAAGTTAACGGTATTGAGATCTCTTCACCTCATTAATGAAAAACAATAATTTTGATGAAATTTAAACACCAATTGCTTTCACCGGTAATTGAATTGATATCTGTACAAATGATAAACAGTGCATAAGCTATTTTCGGCTTCTATGTATAACCGATTGTTCCTATTTGGGACTCCGTAGTTTTTGGATGGGGAAACAATAACTTAAATTTTTTTTTATTGAAATCCACCAGAAGTGGCTACCAACTTCGAAATTTTAAATGAAATAACTTATTTTTTCACCGCAGAAGGTTTCTGTTTGATATTCAACTCATTTCTCATTTCGAAGGTGTTCACGTAGTTGCAATGGTTTCGAAGATGTAAGGACTTTTCTGAGAAATAAGCCACTTGCATAATGCAAAATGAAAGAGGAGACACACCAAGCTCAATAATAAACAGGCCTTGTAACGCATGGATATCAGATAATATAGTTCCATCGGAATCATCATAGCTCGGATACATTTGAATTCCCTAAGGTTCAATATGTCTATCTCTCATCCTCTTTCAAAAACTTTTTTGAATGAAATTGTGGAATTCATTCCACGATGTGATGTTTTCTTGAAAGGCGATATATTCGTTGCTGAAAATATTGAAGTGAGTGTGAAGTTTTTTTCATATGAAAACATCTTCAATGTTTTTATTTTTCTTACTATCATAAGAATTCGTTATTTTGTTTAGTCGATGTATTTTCCTTATTTTGCTATTGCGAGGGAATAATCCCATGATTTGCTCAATGAAATATATCCTGAAATAAACGAAATAGTTGATTTGACACCGTTGACGATTGATATCTAAATAACAACTAATGAGTAGGATTAAACTGCATATCGAAAAACATCTAATAGGTTGCCAAATATCTCCCTTCCCCCTTTTTGTTTTTTGAATTTGGCGGCTATGTACAAGGCGCTACAGAGCTCGTAACCGGCAATACTACACATAATTTGAAATGACTTGACATAACCTACAAAACGGCGCTATGCATGATTAGTTTGGATATTGCGTTTAACAGTTATAGACGTGTAAACATGGAGTTCACTAACGCCGAAATTCGCGCTATTTTAAAGTTTTCCTTCGTTAAAGGCAAATCCGCTAGAGAAACGTTGCGTGAGATTAGTGATGTTTTGGGGGGTTGGTACTTTATCGGTTCGAACAGCGGAGGAATGTTTTCGACAATTCAGAGCCGGTGAAAATGACACCATGGATAAGCCAGCCGGCGGCAAACCTGTGACGACCAATACCGATCAAATCATGGAATACACCAAGTTAGACCGGCATGTGGCATCTCGTGACATCGCCCAGTAGATAGGAGTTAGTCACTAAACCATTTTATACCATCTGCAGAAGGCTGGGTAGAAAAAAAAGCTTGATGTTTGGGTGCCGCATGATTTGACGCAAAAAAACCTTCTGCGCCTACGATATGCTGCTGAAACGGAACGAACTCGACCCATTCTTGAAGCGGATGGTGACTGATGACGAAAAATGGATCACATACGACAATATCAAGCGAAAATGGTCGTGGTCGAAGGCAGGTGAATCTTCCCAAACAGTGGCCAAGCCGGGATTGACGGCCAGGACGGTTTTGCTGTGTGTTAGGTGGGATTGGAAGGAAATCGTCAACTATGAGCTGCTCCCATATGGCCAGACGCTTAATTCTACCATCTACAGGCGGTCGACCAGAAGCATCCAGAATTGGCCAACATGAAGGGTGTAGTGTTCCACCAGGACACGCCAGACCACACACTTCGTTTATGACTCGTCACTAGCTACTGGAGCTTGGATCGGAGGTTTTATCGCATCCACCATAGAGCCCGGACATAGCGCCAAGTGATTACCACCTGTTCCTGTCCATTGTGAACGCCCTTGGTGGTGTAAAATTGAACTCAAAAGAGGCTTGTGAAAAGTGGCTATCCGAGTTCTTTGCCAATAAGGAGGGGGGCTTCTTCGGGGGAGGTATTATGAAGTTGCCGTCTAGATGGTAACAGATTATCGAACAAAACGGCGCATATTTGAACTAAATCCAACCACTGTAACACTTTTTATAAAGCATTCAATAAAGAGCAAAAAAGCGGAAGGGATATATTTGACAACCTATTAAATAAACCAAAATATTCAAACCATTCTTCAGTCTCAAGATCATTCCGATCGGGAATCACTGTGCTCACGGACGGACAGAATAGGTTTCAGCTAGTAATATTTATAAAAATGTTCACACAAGAGTTCGAAATAACAAATACTCGGCAAATTTCATGAATACTTTGTTCAGGCGAACAAGAGTGCCAAAAATTTTTTGGACACCCTTACACTCTGTGGAACCTGGAGTGTGCTTGTTCCGAGATCATTTGAGGTCTGTTGAATATAGCAAACACTTTAATAATATCAATTTTCAGATTTCAAGTAGATTCAATCTTCTATAAACATCCAATATATACTTGAACTTTTAACACACAGTATAATGTGTTGTAATGATGCCGATTTTGCATATATCTTCGAAAAGTTCTTTTCACTACGATACACTTATGACGGTAGTCGGTAGTCTTGAGCTCATCCATAACATCAGTTGCCGAAATAGTTGGAAAGAAGGAAAGAGAAAAAACTTAATGCAATAAATGTTATAATTCTTCACAATTTGCATTGTTTTATGTACTAAACAAATATATTCAATCTTTTAACCATAAAAAGTGATAAACTTTAATCTTCATCTTCAATTTTGAGTTTTCAAGAATGTTCAATTTTAAAATGCACCTCCCGTGACGGATAGTAATCATAATGAAGTCTTGTATTTCAAAACATCTCCATATTAGCTTCTCTCGGGGAGAAATGTTGCCAAGAATAGTATATGTAAAGTTTAAATAAAGTGTAACAATCAACAAAATCTCCACGTGAATATGGATCTAAATTAATTATTCTCATGCGGGGAGCAAGGGATTTTTGATGGATTTTCCGTAGGCTTTTATGTCATAAACAAATTATATTATGTCACCCCGTCAGTAACCTCGGCTAACACTATATGCTAGATTATTTTCTAACAAATATATATACATTTTTGGTTGCACAATGGGCAGTAAAATCAGTCCTATCCTAGCCTCCGTTGTGATGCCAGTGTTGCCTTCTTAAGTACCAATTGCCTACCAATATGTTGATGACTTTATTTTTGCCATTCCCGATGACATAACAGCTAAATTGTTGGCAGTCGTTAATAGCTTCGATCCATATATTCAGTTAACAGTGGAGGCAGAAGTCCAATGGAGTACCATTTTTAGAAACGAGAATTGTAAGATCTCCAGGGAATATAATTAAGCTTGATTGATACCAAAAGTTGACCTCCTCGGTTGATTTATATATGGAGAATTTTGAACGAAAACCTCTCGACCAATATATACTAAAACTCAAATTATGGAAGAGATATGTGGATGATACTTCCATTATTTGGCAACGTGGAATGAACGCTATAGATGGATTCCTTCAACATCTGAACAATCAAGAAGAGTCTATTAAATTCACAACGGAAATCGAGAAAGATGAACAATTTCCATTTTAAGATGTACTTGTTCATAAACAAAAACCCAAGAACCAGTGTATACAAAAAACCAACAAACACGGGTCAATAAGTAGGGAGTGGCAAAATATTTTTATGATAGAGCAACAAATATATTCTCTACCGAACAAGATAAAAATGAAGAAATGAATAACAAAACAAAAAACTCAAATGTAATGGTTATTCCAAAAATATTTTGGAAAGAGCGAAACAACAGAAAATCAACTCGAACCCAATACAACACAAGATGATATGCAACAAACTATAAATAATATACTTTATACGAAAGGTTTATCAAAAGAAATGAGAAGAATTGGAAATAGGTACGACATAACAACTGCCATCAGAGCTAATCTAACAAAATTTGAACCCGATAACGAGAATCAAAGAACTGTATATATGAGATACCATGCGAGTGCGGAATTCCCGTAAGTGCACCATCAATTGAATTGCCGGAAGTTTGGAGGCCGATATTTGATGTAACCTGAAGAGATAAATCTTCAAACCACAGATGAGTGCCAACTTTTTGTCTAATTTTCATAGTCTATCTATTTGACATTTATGAATGTTGAAAACTTTCCTGAAGTCAAAAGCCTCTGTAAAAGCTAATTTTACCATGAAAACGACAGAAGATGTCTGTTGAAACGTTGGTTACAAGAAAAATAATAGATTATTGTTATTGTCCAAACAATAATTCTATACGAGTTCCATCATCAACAATTTCTGGTTAGCAAAAAGTTTTTGTTTAAATACTTGATATTTCTTAAGTTATTGATGATGGATTCACAAAATTTAAAGAGTATATCCAGATGATAATCGATATCCAGGACATCCTTCAATCCTAGCAAGATACCATATCATTTTAAGGTGCTAGACTTGTTCAAGACGTTTAATTTCTAAACATTTGTATTCCATAGAGAATCCTAGATTACGGTTGTATGCCAGGATATTTATTATCCTTAATGAATGATCAGTCAGTTCATGGTGTCGAATGTGATGTGTGTGGAAATCTGAAACCTACTAATGAAAATTCACTACACAAAGAAGTGGATAACTCATGGCGAATCTCAAACATCCTTGGTAAAACAAGTTACATTTTATTTTTCTTAGTTCTTTGAGACCAATGGAAGTAGGAAGAAATAATTGCCTGTAAGTTCAAATGCACCATTATCTGAACTTTTGAGAATTCCGAATAAATTCATTCTAGAAGATTGTTCATTCATTGTGGCGGTTCAATTACTGTCACACTTTCCAGAGTATGGAAGAATAGTTCCTATCAAGCATGCAAAAGCTCCTGTTCTCACTTCTCAAATTTCAATTGATCAGTAATTTAATGATCAACTCATTTATTATAAATTTCTTCATGAGTGTTTTCTGTTGAACACAATTCCTAAGGGGTTCCCAATCGTATTTAGGAAAGCTTTTCCGATCTAGTCAAGGTGAGGAGACGAGACAAATTAATTATTTGTTGAAATAAGCGTTCTTATGGTTTTGCTTAGAACCAAGTGCTGCGCACATAATGGATAGTCATTTTTTGCAGCTACATTTTTACAAACACGTTCAACTAGTACCTTACACCTTGAAAAGATCCATCAGCTTGAAGCTTATGCATTAAACTTGCGAATTATTCATACGGTTTGGGAGCTTATGGGGACCACAGTAATCGAGAAATCTGCGGTATTCAGAGGAAAAGTGAGCTGTAATTTTGCTCAAATGTCTGTGACTTTAGAATATCTGGTAAGAAATAGTCTCAATCGATTGAGTTCGACTTCTTGGTGAAGAATACGGAATCGAACTTGATTATGTTTGGCCGGCCGGCCATTAACTATCTAAGAAGTGAATGGGTTAATATTACAATATTTTCAGAATAGGTTACTAATTGTCAGATTATCTCGGTCAAGTGCAGTATTGAGCCAAATCGATCGACTAGTTCAGCAGTTATGGGCATCTGAAATACGGTGTAATCAATAAATCTATTCCGTTAATTTATCACTTGGAAGATGTTTTGACGGAGTTCGAACGAATAGGTTTGCAAAATTTCATGCTAGAAAATTCTCAAAATATTCGGAAAACCTTTTCAAATGCTTGATATCGTATAAGAAATTCATCAGAAATTTCGAATGTACATCCATGATGTTGATATCAAGGACATCTTC
Organism: Micraspis discolor; assembly: GCA_030674115.1. Taxonomy (NCBI): domain Eukaryota; kingdom Metazoa; phylum Arthropoda; class Insecta; order Coleoptera; family Coccinellidae; genus Micraspis; species Micraspis discolor. Next base: position 27,412 of record JARTUT010002367.1, read on the forward strand.
TCATTTCAGCACAAGAACATCATATCGTGAGAAGCTATGAGATATTTGGAGATATCGGAATATGAAAAAATGTTAACGGTGGGTATTGAGAACATCGATTGGTATTTCTATGTTAAAGTTTTTGAGGAATTCTCAAAATCATCAAAAATTCTTCGTATGTTTCAACTGAAAAGTTCATACCAGAATACCCCTTAAGATGATCTTAATTTAATCGCTTTGACGACCAGATCTAGTTGCTTGCTGGCGATCGAAGTTATGATCAAATGCGTTTTGTATATCCGAGAATATAAACATCGGTTATGATTATCGTTTTGATCTTCAATTCAAAATTGTATTGAATCGAAGGAAAAGAGCAATTATGTTTTGCATCTAGTGATTTCGTTTGGAAATCATGATTCTAGAAGGAATTATATTTACGAAATTTGTTCAGAAAGTATGGCGTATTTTTTTAAGAAATATTATTTTATTATTCACGGATACCTATTTTGTCGATATCCCCTCGGATATAAAACACTAGTTCCAATGTTTTTTCTAATTTTTGAAGCAAATATGAAAATTAATTTTTGTCATCTTTCTCAGCTCCTCAATCGTGGCGCAGCTTCTTTTCAGTTTCGGAAACAGAAAATAGTCACAGAGGCTCTGGCCTGGATACGGTGCTTACTGCCAGGGTCGGACTGGGCCGTAAGGGCCCGAGCGGCTGATAGCAATCCCGAGGCTAGATCATGGTGATGGGATACTATCGAAAAATACTGAGATACACAAATTGAGATAAACAACCTATAAAAAATTTATTACAATACTAAATTAAGGTAAAATAATAAGTAATTATTTACTAATAGCAAATAATAATATAAAGCTTGCCAATCAACATATTATTTAAATGAGGAGAGCTTTCAGCTAAGCAGTTAATGACTCGATCGTAAAAGCTGCTATTTTCATCATCCTTGATTAGATCCGATTCTGTATTTAATATAATTAACGAATCTAACAGTTCTTGCCCCAGTAGAGAACGAAGTCTCGTTTTACGGCGCTTTGATGCTGAAAATCGTCTCTCACAAGTCACTTGCGTGAATGAAATTATGAGAATTACATAATATTTATTTATTTAAAATATACAATGCTCTACAGGTTAAACCCAACTACAGAACAAGGCAAACAGGAACAAAAAACTAATTTCAAATATACAAAATAAGACATGTAATACAAAGTCAGCCAAAAAGACTTGATATCTGAGATGCTACAATAAAAGATATCCAAGTTAGGACAAACAGAATTACAAGCGTGACACAAATTATAAAGGGGAGAATATTTCAAAGTGTTAGTTCTCGGTGTCGACATGTAAAATGTGTTGTCCGCTCTGGAAGCAGGTCTTGGAACCAGAAAATTGATATTACTGAGTATGCTAGAATCTTTAACCATCCCATTGATCAACTTTTGCATGAACACAATGCACTGGCAGTCCCGCCGACGTTTCAGACTCTTCATGCCGTGTCTACTCAAAAGTAAATCATGAAGAAAACCAGTGGGCGGATACACATTATCCTCTCTATATGATAAAAGCTTGAGGAAACGTCGTTGCACCGACTCAATCTCAACAATATGGTAAGGGGACCATACTAAAGCTGCATATTCCAGCTTGGACCTGACATATGCGTAAAAAAAGGATCTTCAATGTGGCTATATCCGAAAAGTCACGAGAAATGCTTGCAATATATCCGTACATCCTTTTGCAGCAGACAGAGTGGCATCAATATGTGGTGCAAACGAAAGTTTTGGGTCAAAAATCACTCCCAACAACAACGCCGGACGTTCAAGCGAGTCACCATCCACAGTATAGTTGAAAGGAATGACATTTTGTTATGTGTAAAAGACATGATATTATACTTCTTGACATTCAGATTCAATCGGATTCTTTCGCACCATTCAACAACGCGCAGCAAATTGATGGAAAGCCGCTGACAATCGAAGGCATCCCTCACCTCAAGGTACATTTTGAAATCATCGGCAAATAAACTGATGTGAAAACAGCCGAGTAAGATAGCCGAGTTTTGTACAGAATTTTTCGTACGCCACTGGAATATTGGCCGGATAGCGATGCAAAAAATTTTGATTCGCCGGGATAATTTGGGATTTTTTCTATTTCCACGTTGGAATCTGGATACGATACGTTCTATACTACGATGGCCCATGATAAATCTATCACCAGCACTCATTCCACAGCACCCCCGGGTCGAATATGCCGAATGACGAACGAGTTTTCAATAAAAATATTCTTATCTGGCAAACTAGACATAGGATTGATGTCAAATTTGGCAATAGCGTCCAGGAAAATAAACAGATATTAACTTCATATGCCACTTTTACTTGCAACCCCAGGAAGTCAGTAGGTAGTCGGCCTGATTTTTAAAAATTCATTAAAAATCAACCATACATGAGAATGCCATCAAACTCCTGCTGAATCATCTACATGTCGACAAAAAATAATTCAGTAGTTATCTCTGACTTGCAACCCCTTGGGGGCTGAAATAACGGCTTAATGATTATTCAAGCAGATTCGAATATCTCAAGAACTAGACATAGAATCGACACGAAATTTGGTATTTATTCTTCTCTCTGAATACAGAGAATAACTCTATGACTCACTTCCACTTGCACCCCTTGAGAAGGCTAGCCGAGTTTCAGCCGAGTTTTCTGTGAGTAATTCATACCTGGGAAACTAGACATGGGATTGCAATCAAATTTCACAATAATATTTAGAAGCATCAGCTGACAATTTCAGCATATGCCAAATTCACTTGCACCCCCAGGGAAGTCAGTAGTACTCGGCCTGATTTACGAAAATTCATAAAAATCAACTATACATGAGAATGCCATCAAACTCCTGCAGAATTTTCTACATTACGACAAAAAAATAAATCAGTAGTTATCTCTTTCTTGCAACCCTTGGGAGCTAAAATAACGGCTTAATGATTATTCAAACAGATACGAATATCTCGAGAACTAGACATAGAATCGACACGAAATTTGGTATTTATTCTTCTCTTTTAATACAGAGAATAACTCTATGACTCACTACCACTTGCACCCCCTGGGAAGTAACTCATGAGTTCCTGCCGAGTTTTCTGTGAGTAATTCATACCTGGGAATCTAAACATAGGAATGAGGTCAAATTTCACAATAACATCCTGAAGCATCAACTCATAATTTTTGCATATGCCACATTCACTTGCACCCCTAGGAAGTCAGTAGGTACTCGGCCTGATTTTTAAAAATTCATAAAAATCAAATATACATGAGAATGCCATCAAACTCCTGCAGAATTTTCTACATTACGACAAAAAAATAAATCAGTAGTTATCTCTTTCTTGCAACCCCTTGGGGGCTAAAATAACAGTTTAATGATTTTTCAAGCAGACTCGAATATCTCGAGAACTAGACATAGAATTGACCCGAAATTCGGTATTTGATCTTTTTCTATATACACAAAATAACTTTGGAGTTTACTACCACTTGCACCCTGAGAGTGAGGCTAGCCGAGTTCCAGCCGAGTTTTCTGTGAGTAATTCATACCTGGGAAACTAGACATAGGATTGAGCTCAAATTTCACAATGACACCCTGAAGCATCATCTCATAATTTCTGCATATGCTACATTCACTTGCACCCCCAGAAGTTAGTAGGTACTCGGCCTGATTTTTAAAAATTCATAAAAATCAAATACACATGAGAATGCCATCAAACTCCTGCAGAATTTTCTACATTACGACAAAAAAAAAATTAGTAATTATCTCTGTCTTGCAACCCCTTGGGGGGCTAAAATAACGGCTTAATGATTATTCAAGCAGATTCGAATATCTCGAGAACTAGACATAGAAAAGACACGAAATTTGGTATTTATTCTTCTCTCTTAATACAGAGAATAACTCTATGACTCACTTCCACTTGCACCCCTTGGGGGGCTAGCCGAGTTTCAGCCGAGTTTTCTGTGAGTAATTCATACCTGGGAAACTAGACATAGGATTGCGGTCAAATTTCACAATAACATTTAGAAGCATCAACTCACAATTTCAGCATATGCCAAATTCACTTGCACCCCCAGGAGTCAGTAGGTACTCGGCCTGATTTTTGAAAATTCATAAAAAATCAACTATACATGAGAATGCCATCAAACTCCTGCAGAATCTTCTATATTACGACAAAAAAATTATTCAGTAGTTATCTATGACTTGCAACCCCTTGGGGGGCTAAAATAACGGCTTAATGACTATTCAAGCAGATACGAATATCTCGAGAACTAGACATAGAATCGACACGAAATTTGGTATTTATTTTTCTCCCTCAATACAGAGAATAACTTCATGACTCACTTCCACTTGCTTCCACTTGTGAGTAATTCATACCTGGGAAACTAGACATAGGATTGAGGTCAAATTTCACAATAACATTCAGAAGCATCAACTCACAATTTTAGCATATGCCCCATTCACTTGCACCCCCATGATTCTATCTCTAGTTCTCGAGATATTCGAATCTGCTTGAATAATCATTAAGCCGTTATTTCAGCCCCTCAAGGAGTTGCAAGTCAGAGATATCTACTGATTTATTTTTTTGTCTCAATGTAGATGATTCGGCGGGAGTTTGATGGCATTCTCATGTATAGTTGATTTTTATGAATTTTCAAAAATCAGGCCAGTACCTACTGACCCTGGGGTGCAAGTGAATTTGGCATATGCTGAAATTGTGAGTTGATGCTTCTTAATGTTATTGTAAATTTGACCTCAATCCTATGTCTAGTTTCCCAAGTATGAATTACTCAGAAAATTCGGCTGGAACTCGGCTAGCTTCTCTGGGGGTGCAAGTGGTAGTGATCCACAAAGTTATTTCGTGTATATAGAAAGAAGATCAAATACCGAATTTTAATTTTTAATTTAATAATATATTGCGGCAACATGGATGGTGATACAGCACTAGATAATGACTCCGGTAAAAATGTCGATAAAACATGTAGTTCGTGTAATAGAACTGTTGTGAAAAGTGTCCAATGCAAGAAATGTTTGGGATCTTTTCATGTTTCATGTTTTCGACAGGCTGTGAGCTCCAAAACCTCGGCTTGTGCACATGAGATGCAGGATTCGGGGAACCTAACCTTCAAAGAGGAAGAATCCGAGACATCACTCCTACGCTATATAATTCAGGAACTGCAATCCAAGAACAAGATACTAGAAGAAAATTCGTCATTACTGAAGGAAAAAATACTTGTCCTAGAAGATAAATTGAAGATATGCTACGAAAAAAATATCATTCAGACTTCAAATGAAGGAATAAACAGTAGATCTGGCAACACCACAGAACAGACGCAATCGCTTGCGAGCGCTTATCAGGCCTGCGTAAATGATAAAACCCAGGATTCCAGAAATGACAGAGAATTGAAGCGTAAACAAAAACAAAACACGAACAAAAATAAGAACTTGGAGGGAGATCAGGAAACAGAGCGAAATTCACGTGATTTGAGGCAGGAAACAAACTCAAAAAATACAAATAAAATTAATGGAAATATTGAACAAGAAATCATGACAAACGTACAAAATCCAACTACCAATAATGGTCAACCAAATGATTTCCAATGGACCACTGTTGTGAAAAGGAATATAAAACAAAAATCCATTATATGCACAGGAACTAAACAAGTAGCACCTGAATCTAAAATCAAAGGTGCCTCAAGGAAAAAATGGTTGTATGCCGGGAGAATATATGGATGTGAAGTTTCTGAATGAGATATAGTGGATTTCCTTGAAGATTCTACAGGTAACAAGGGTTTCAGAAGTGAAAAAAACTACCCACGAAGGGCAGTAATTCTGCTTTTAGTGTTGGTATTCCTTCTGAACATCTATTTTCCGAACTGATAAAACCAGAATCATGGCCCAGTGGCGTTCTACTGAGGGAATTCAATTTCAAGAATTTTTTTCGGAGGAGCCCAACTCAGGTCAACACAATAATGAAGTAACAAACAAAAGAAAAAGGATGTGTTTACTACATCAAAACATCCAAGCAATAACTACGTCCTTCTTAAAGTTACAGAATGTACTTTCCAACCACAACATAGATATTCTATGTATAACTGAACATTGGAGATCACAAGAGGAATTACTGATGTACACACCGTCCGGTTACAATCTTGTTTCATCTCACTGCAGGGAGAGTGGCCGACATGGGGGATGTGCTATTTTTTTGAGAGAGGGGATGCAATCTAGTGACAGGCAGGACTTCAAACACTTAAATGTAGGTGGTTCTTTCGAATGTTGTGCTTGTCAAATTGTACTAAATGCTGAAAGATTTTTAATAATATGTATATACCGCCCAAATACTTTGCCTCTGAGTGATGTTGAAATTTTCTTTGAGAAATTAACATTGATACTTGAAAGATGTCATAATGAAAGGATGAAGTTCCTGGTTGCAGGTGACTTCAACATTGATCTCTTGTCGGTTTCACAGGAATCTAAAACTTTTTTGTCAATTTTAAAGACATATGACTTGAATGTTACTCACCTCAAACCAACTAGGAAAACATCCTGCTTAGATAATATTATAGCAAATGTTGAGGGAAATGCTTTGATTATTGAGGAACATTTATCTGACCACTCTGGACAGAAATTTACCTTTGTCTCAGAATCTTATATTAGTGAACCAGATAGGAAAAGGATTATGAGGTCTTTCAGTGAGAAAAATCATCAAATTTTCGAGAAACTTATTTTAGATGTAGATTGGTCTGAACTATATAAGATACCTCAAGAAGATATCAACGAAATGTGGAGATTCTTCTCAGAGAGGTTCATTGATGTTTTCCATTTGTCATTTCCGCTTAAATCTGTCAATTTCTCGAAGAACAGAGGAAATAGGCTGTCTGCAAGAACACTCTCTTTGAAAGATGAATTGGATGTACTGTTTGTATTATCAAAATATAAACCTGAGTTAGCTCAAAAATATAGATTAGTAAAACACACTTATGATTCATCAATCAATTTTGATAGAAAACTCTCAAATTCTTCTCGCATAAAAAATTCCGAAAATAAGTCCAAAACCGCCTGGAATATAGTCAGGGAGATCACAAACAAAAGCAGAAAATCTGTTGATATAACAAATATTGACAAGAGTTTAAGTAAAGTTCAACTAGCGGATAAGTTTAATAATTTTTTCATTAACATGACAAATAGTTTACATGATAGTTCTAATACCGGCCAAAGTGATAGTATCCACGATAAACCTCGAATAACAAATTCCTTTTGTTTATTTGAAGTACCAGAGACAGAGATTATACGTACAGTAAAGGGTATGAATAACAAAAAATCCTGCGGGTATGATGAAGTACCTATTACAGCCATAAAGCGACACATCCTACATATAATCCAACCATTATGTTATGTAATGAATAATGCATTCAGATCTGGGATTTTTCCTGACGACTTGAAGAAATCGATAGTAAGGCCGTGTCACAAAAAAGGGAATCTTCAAGAACTATCAAATTACAGGCCAATAAGTCTCATTACATCGTTCGCTAAAATCTTCGAGAAGGTTCTAGTGACTCGTGTGATGAGCTTCTTCAAGAAATTCAAAGTACTGTCCGGAAGACAACATGGTTTTATTCAAGGCAAGGGTACGGAAACTGCACTCTTTGAGTTTCTACGGGACATCACACATTCCATTGAGGAGGGCGATGTGCCGGCAGGACTTTTCGTGGACCTCTCGAAAGCTTTCGATTCCGTCAACCATAAAATATTGATCTCGAAGCTCGAAAAGCATGGAATAAGGGGCATACCACTCAAACTATTTGAGAGTTATCTTAGTGACAGAAAACAGGTTGTGATCTTGAATGATGAAAATGTATACAACATATCCTCTGAGGGAACCATTGTTAATGGTGTACCGCAGGGTACCTTGATGGGACCAATTCTTTTCTGGTATATATTGACGACCTACCCGATATTTTCGAGCAAACAGAAGCAATTGAACCGCTATATACAAACGAAGTGGATCCCAAATTTGAGTCAAATATGGAAACATATATTTATGTGGACGACGCAAATATTATGGTAACAGCTAAAGATATGAACGAAGTCGTGATCAATTTGGTTGAGTTGATGTTAAGGGTTGAGGGATGGTGTGCCAGAAACAGCTTGGTCCTCAATAGGGACAAGACAAACATTTTATTCTTCACAAACAGTCGGTCAAAACTATCACCACCGGAAAACATCTCATTCAATTCTAGTACAGTCCAAACAAGCGTAGAGACGAAACTACTAGGAATATATATTGATAGACACTTGAATTGGTCAACACACTGTGAAATGCTATCAGGAAAGTTGAGTTCAGTTATATTTATGTTGAGAGCTTTAAGAAATCAACTTGACGAAAAGACCTTAATGCTTGTTTATTTTGCCAATTTCCAATCGATTATGTCATATGGAATTATTTTTTGGGGGAGAAGTATGTCAGCAAGGCAGGTATTTGTTACTCAGAAGTTGGCTCTAAGAACAATGTTCAGGATGAAATTCAGGGAGTCTTGTCGGGGAGTATTCAAGAGGAATAACATTCTTACGATGATTGGTTTGTACATATATAGGGTGTTATTGTTTTTCCATAAAAACAAACCATATTTTAGCCACCTTAAGAACACTAACTCCACTCGTAGGATGAATGAGTACTTTTTTCCTATACACAAATACTCAGTGACTGAGGAAAACACCTTATATATGAGCATAAGGCTATTCAATTACTTGCCGAAAACGGCAAGGATAACGAATGATCTCAAAATTTTCAAAAAATCAATCTTTGCGATTATAGTTGAATGTGAGCCCTATACAATTACAGAATTCAGGGATTATTGTAATACATTATTATGTTAAGTTTCGAATCATGAGATATTGTGCCTTTGTTGTTATTATTTCCTAATCATTTAGTTTAATTTGACTTGTTTCCTTTTCTTTGTAATTTTATTATTATCACTGATTTGGGAAATAAAGGTATATTCTATTCTATTCTATTCTATTCTAATCATTAAGCCGTTATTTTAGCCCCATAAGGGGTTGCAAGACAGAGATAAGTACTAATTCTTTTTTTTTTTTTGTCGTAATGTAGAAAATTCTGCAGGAGTTTGATGGCATTCTCATGTGTATTTGATTTTTATGAATTTTTAAAAATCAGGCCGAGTACCTACTGACCCTGGGGGTGCAAGTGAATTTGGCATATGCTGAAATTGTGAGTTGATGCTTCTAAATATTATTGTGAAATTTGACCTCATTCCTATGTCTAGTTTCCCAGGTATGAATTACTCACAGAAAACTCGGCTGGAACTCGGCAAGCCTTCAGGGGGTGCAAGTGGTAGTGAGTCATAGAGTTATTCTCTGTATTAAAAGAGAAAATAAATACCAAATTTCGTGTCGATTCTATGTCAAGTTCTCGAGATATTCGAATCTGCTTAAATAATCATTAAGCCGATATTTTAGCCCCCAAGGGGTTGCAAGTCAGAGATAACTACTGAATTATTTTTTTGTCGACATGT